>CADDIJ020001443.1:0-67016 GCA_902809745.2 Tetradesmus lagerheimii | reverse complement strand
CCCCCCGCTGCTAGCAGCAGCTGTAGTCATTTGTGTTGCTTGTCGCAGCGTTTACAACATGACAAATGCATGGCATGATATTTTTTTGTTCACAAGACGGGTTGATTCAACAAAAGGAACAGTTGTTTTTCGTTCCCTCTGTCCGCCGGTTCGTCTGTAGACGGTGGTAGCTACCACTCAATGTGTGTTGAGTGTTACAATGTTACATACATATAACAATCAATGTGTGTTGAGTGTTACAATGCTAGATACATGTTACAATGTTACACAACACTCAATGTATGTTGGGCAGCTGCTGCTGTTGCTGCACAGGATGCAGGTGGCGCCTCTGGCTGCAGCGGCAACAGCGGCGGCAGCAGCAGCAGCAGCAGCAGTGACATGCAGCATTTGGTTTGGATGTTTCTTGGAGCGCGTGGAGGACAACTGCGTGAATGGCCGTTTCTACCAGAATGCTGCAAGCAACCTTGCGCAGCCGCTGCAGCTGCAGTGCAAGTTGCAGGAGCTTTGCAGTGACAAGATCAGCAGCATCCTGCATGTGCTGCAGCTCTCTGAGAGCAGCAGCGCGGCGCTGGATGCTGGCTGCAGTAGAGACTGAGTGGCTGCAAGAGGTGCAAGCTGGGCTCTGTGCAGCTGAGACATGAGTTTGAGCGGTGTGGGTGGATGCGGTGTCTATGCATGATGTATCTTCACAGTAGCTGGCTGTGCAGTGAGCTGTGGCAGGACATGCGGGAAATTCTCTGGCAACACCCTGCCCATTTAAAGCATCCAATGCAGGCAATGCATCCCTGTGACTGTAACACAAGCCTTGCCCTTTGCATCCTTTGTGTTGACGTGTGCTTGAAAGAGGACAGCAGTTCAAGGCAGCACCGCTAGTGGATGCTAGTGGATGCTACTGTGGTCAGCCTGAGGGATAGCAATATCAAGCAACGCTTGTCAACGGCATCCCTTTAACGATATCACAATGACTGAACTGCGTCTGAGCGGCTCCCAGTAAGAGCGGGACCCCACCTACGCTGCGAGTAGGTAGCCCATACGAGAGTTTGTGGGTTTGCTCCATGTTCGCAGTTGTCATACGTTTGAAACTTTGCTTAGGGATATAAGTATGTTTTCTTCGTACGTTTGCGTCTTGCTTGGAGCTGACATAGCGAATGGCGCCAAACGTGTGCCATGTGTCCACCTCAGGGTTGACTGTTGCCAGTGCCAGCGACAGCCGCTGCATACCCTCTGACCCCAGTGACAGCGCTTGTAGTAGCTGCAAACATACAACTGACACAACAATCCTTGCAAGGGCGATCACCCCCCATACAACAACGCTAGCCGAACTGCAACCATGTACCCTCTGCTGCTTAGAGACAATCTCTGGCGCACAACAACTAGCAATGACTACCTAGGTAACAGCAATGTGGTACGGGCTCAGACCCTGTTGCGGTTGCGCATGCTCTACCGCGGGTTCTCTACCGCCACAACCTCACGTATGAGTGGCTACCTCCAGGCTGTTTACTGTAGGGTTCATCAGTACGTTGATTTCAGGGCAGCGTACTGTCCAAAGTACGTGAAAGTACGTACTAGTACGCGTATTGGGGGAGTACGTGGCTTTAGTACGTGGTCTCTGCCTTGCAGTCACACGTACTGCCTTGTCACTCACATGTTAGACCACCAAGAGGCATCCTAGAGGGCCTACGCCATAGTCATCATCATCATGTTACCCATTAAGCCATAGCATCAACGCCATCGGCCCCGCGCCCCTCAGGAGCGGAAGAAAGAGGGAGCACTGCTCCATTGTGTTTGCAAATATTACGCACATCCCAAGCTTGGACAAGATACTCAGCAATGCTCCTAGATATCACTCGGCACACCCCCCTACTACCCCAAATATCATCAGAAACAAAACGCAACAACTTGGTGGATGCATCAGTCAATGACAGCACATTGCGCAATTTTTCAGCGCCACCACATACATCTCGCAAAACAGACTGAATTTCATCAAGCATAGTATCCCTCTGAGCAGAAGTAGCGGGACAATCAAACATCAGATGTGACAAAGACTCAACACCCTGACCACAAGCAGGACATGCTGTGTTAGAATCAGCTCTGCTGCCACCATAACGACTGGTACGCTCATGCACACAAAGACAGCCCATTCGAACACGCATCAGCAACTCAATACCACGCGTTGGCGCACCAGAACACAAAAAGGGCCTAGCCCTTTTAAAACGCATGGCATCAGCATGTGTAGGGTGCACATGCGTGATGTAACGGCTCAAAGTAGAGTGCTGCAGTGATTCACAAACAATTGTGTCTGCATGCAGCTTCCTGACCTGACGGTTGATGTGATTCTTGCACGCATTAGCTCGATCAGCCGCCGCCTCAACATCCACACCATACTTGCAAAGCAAACTCTGCACATACTTATGCCAAGGTGTCACCGCAACAGCACCACTAGGGCGCTTCCACTCAGCTGAAAACACCTGATGTGGCAACCGACAGTTCTGCATACGCTGAACCCTAAAGTAATACTCCATCGCCCTCTGATGAAGCCACATGTGCAATGGCTTCACACCCCATTCAGCCAGAACAAGTGAAGTGCAAGGGCGCTCCTTGCCACAACGCATTGCGCAGTTGATGATGTCAGTCTGCACTTTGTCAATCTGTTGCAGTTGCCTTGCAGTTGACGGAAACCAGACCTCGCTGCCATATTCAACAATCGGGCGAACGCATGTAAGCAGAATGATACGCTTTACTTCCACGCTGATGAGCCGGCTCTTCCAGACTGGCATGAGCCCACCCTTCACACGATGCACTTTTGCCAACATCTTCTCAAAGTGCGTATTCCAGTTGCAGGCATTGTTGAACCACAGGCCAAGGTAGCAGTACTCTGATACAACAGGCACAGGCACACCGTTCCAAACGATGCCAGAATCAGCCAACTGGCTGGGCTGTCTAGCTGGTGAGACATGCATGACAGCAGACTTCAAGCTATTCAGCTTGAACCGCCACTTACAACTGTATTCATAAACTGTTGCAGCCACAGCCTGAACCTCAGCCAGAGATCCGCACACAGCAACAAAGTCATCAGCCTGCATGGCTGCCACAACCCGACCAGCAGGTTCGTCACAAGGGCCCATAAGGGTGATTCCAGGGTGCTTTGCATGCACCTCATGCAGCAGATCATCAATGAAGTACAGGTACAGTGTGGGGAAATAACATCGCCCTCATGCAAACCAAGGTCACATGTGAAGCTCTCAGTGACATGACCTTCGTGAGACACCACACGGCGCGCACCCTGATACAAGTTGTAGAGTACACGGAACATCTTTCCACGCACACCCTTGTCCCACAGCTTTTGAAAGAGCCCATCAAGCCACACTGTTGGGAAAGCCTTATAGGTGTCAACAAACAGCACATAAGAATCCTTCCCCTCAGCTTTCCTCCCACCCAACACCTCACTGAGCACACTCTGGTGGTCAGCACAGCTGCGCTTGGGACGAAAGCCGTTCTGGCTCTCGTGCAGCAACGGCGTTCCTGCTGCTGTAGCAGCAGTTACACGCTGCTGCTGCTGCTGCTGCTGCTGTTGCTGCTGACGTGCCCTCCGCCACTGACTTGCCTTCTGCAAACTTGATGAGGCGCTGGTTGAGAACGCTGGTGTAAAATTTGTAAAGCACGCTAAGCAGGGTGATACCACGGTAGTTGGTGGGGTCTGTCAGGTCACCCTTCTTGGGCATGTTCACAACTGTACCTGGCACCTGGTGCACCTGCTCAAGCTGCCACATCAGATTGCAGTACTGCAGTAACATATCTGCGGCCGTGCTGCCTCCATACTTGAGTAGCTCATTGACAATGCCCTCCTCAGCCGGGTTGCCGGCCTTGCCATTGCGCAGCCTCTGCAGGCAGTCGGAAACTTCGGCGGCAGTGATGGGCAGGTCCAGCGGGGTGGCAGGGGAGTTAGCAGAGTCTTGCAAATACTGTTGCACATTGGCTGCAACACAAGACGTGTGTGCAGCGTCAAACTGGGGGTTGGAGGAAGCAAATGCTGCATGGCTGCCAACGCGCTCATAATGACACTTGAAAGCATCAGCTTTCTCAGCTGGGGTAGATGCCACATGCCCAGATGGATGCTGCATGACGCTGTAAACCGCCTCGCTGACATGCTTAGGGCACAGACGACGCACAAGCTGCCACATGTCTTTCTCTCCAAGCAGGCTGTCATCATTCATGCGATTTGTGTATGCAGAAGTGATTGCATGCTGACACTGCTCCTTGTACTTCTTCTCTGCTGCTTTGACCAGCTGTGCAGTAGCTTTCTGCTGTTGTTTGTAAGCATCCCAATCTGCTACGAGCCCTGAGTTCTTGTAGCGCAGGTAAGCCTGCTTCCTGTCCTCCACAGCATCTGTGAGCTCCTGAGTCCACCATGGGAAGGACTTGCCAACCCAAACCCTCTTGTAGCCAAAACTGGCGTTGACAGCATGACGAGGTGCTGCTAGCATCTGCTCGTGCGCTTGCTGCACTGCACTAGTTGCTGTAGTTGAGCCTGCAGAAGCCTGCTGCTGCAAAGTGGTGACCGTGGCTGTGTAGGCTGCACCAAGCTGCGACAGAGCATCCTGATATGCCCCAAGTTCCGCTGACTGCTCCCCATTCTGCAGCCTGAAATCCTTGGGCTGTGCGTTGAGGCGCAGCACAACCTGTTTTGCAGGGCGGCGTACCACAGGCCTGACAATGCGGGCAGACACAGGCAGTTGGTCAGTAGCACCCACAGTATGCGGCCCAACTGTGGCTGTTGGCCTGGCAGCAGCTTGGCAGGGCATGGCAATGTCAGCAGAGGCAAGGATGTAGTCAATCAAAGAGCCTCGCCTGGTGCCGCTGTGCGACCTGTCACAAGTGATGTGCTGGTGAGGGGAGGTGGGGGCTGTGCGGGCATTAAGTGAGTAGAGGTTGACAGTGTTGAGCAATGAGAGGAGCAGGCGGCCGTTGTCGTTGACGGTGCTCTCACCATGCATACCAATACGCTCTGCTGGGCCAGATGCCCGTCCAACCCGTGCATTAAAGTCACCCATCACCAACACAGATCCCCTGCTAGACAGGTACTCCAGGTCCTCCTGCAGCGCTGAGTAAGCAGCACTCATCACTGATGCAGACTTGCCCATATCAGGCATGTAAACCACCCCAATGAAGAGCTTGCGTGCACCCCCTTGCCCTGGCATCACAAGCCACAGCGCTTCGTCGTATTGTTGGTCAGTAAAGTCATACACTTTCACCGCGTTTGCAACAGAGGCATGCACAGCAACTGCAACACCCCCAGAAGCACGCTCCCCTGCCCGCACAACCCTGGGCTTACTAATGTATGTGTATCCAGGGATGTGATCTGCAGGTAGCTGCTTTCCCTGCGCCTCCTTGGTCTCCACGAAGCCCATGATGTCACAGCGGGGTTCCTTAAGCAGGTGGTGAATTTCAACCAACTTCAACCCAGACTTTGGCATGTTATTTACATTAAGCACGCCACAGAGCAATCCACTGTCACCCGGCTGGCGGTGCGTTCTGCTGGTGCCGCTTTTTTATTCTTTTGCTTCGCTTGCGCTTATTGCCTGGCGACCGTTGCTGGTTCTGCAACCGGCATAAGGCGCTTTGCTGGCTGTGCCCTTCTGGCAGTTGCCCTCGTCACCTGACGCGGAACAAGCCCTCTGACGCAGGGACAAGCTCTTCATCCTCATCATCTGTGGACAACTCAGCATCAGGCTCAAGAGCAGCATAACGGTTAGACAGCACTAGGCCGGCGCACTGCTGCTCGCGCCGGCCAACCTGGGAGAGGCCTGCATATGCCCCACGTGCGCTGAGAATAAACATGCCGTTGAAAGTGAACACAGCGCGCCAGTGCAGCACACATTGAAGCTGCTGCTTCAGCATAACTACCATGCAGGCTGTCAGCTGGCGCACTGCAGACGATGGCAGAGTGAACACAACAGCTGTCTCTCCTGCCCAAAATGCTCTGCCAATGAGCAAGTCACGTGGTGCATTTTCTGCTGACATCTGCGCAATTGCACTCATGCCTGCCGCCCGCACCTCGTTGATGGTGGTAGCTGTCCTGCGCGGGCCAAACAGCTTCACCTGGTAACCCCAACTGTTCTCATCCCTGGTTTGGCGAGTCTGGGCGCGGCTAGACCCAGGACTCAGTCGGCTGGACGGCTCAGCCTCAATTGCAGCAGGGGCACCAGGTGTTGCAGCAGCAACAACACGAGCAGCGGCAGGGGGAGCAGCAGCTGCAGCAGGGTTTTCGGGGTTAGTAGAAAGCGCGGCAACGCTGGTCGTACGGTTCGCGGTCAAGGGTGTGTCCACAGATCTGCCTGCGGCGGCAGCATATGTTTCAGTGAACACTTTATGCCATGCACCCTGCAGCCACACATGTGTGTTAGGATCAGGGCATACAGGGGCAGATGACGGGCCTGAGCCAAAGCGAGGGTCAGTGATTGAATGGCCTGCTCCATTAATCACCACATAATGCCTGGACAGGCGAGCCACAGGACCACAGGGGCCAGGAGCTGGCCGCTGGCCTGCAGGGGCCCCCGTGGCCCTGCTGGCCTGCACTGCCAGGCTTTGTTCCTGAGACGTCCTGTGGTCCTGTGTCATATTTAGCAAAAGCTTGTGAAGCAGGGGCGGCAGGGTGGGCGGCAGGCACAAACCACACAAACAGCAAGAACACTGGCAACCGCAACAACAATCACAAACGTAGCAGCAGCCACATCACACCACATCGCACACAACAAGACACCTGCCACAGGATCGGCCACACGGCTGGTAGGTGTAATGATATGCTGCGTGTGATATACTGGTGCTGTTGCTCGCAGATGCAAATGTTGCTGACAGCTGCTGCTGTGCTGCTCATGCATATGCAGGCATGCTGTTCTACTGCTGCTGCTGCTGCAGAACTGGTAGGTACTGGAAGACAGGCGATCTGCAAAGGCACGCTGCATGCATTGCATCACGTTCAGTGCAATGTGACCCCACTTGGAGTTCCCGGTGACAGTAGCTCGCCAGGCAATCCGTCGGTCTGCTCCCAGCAGTGACCGTTGTAGTGGGCGTGCTCCCCCTAGCACGTTGACACCCTTGCAGCCATTGCCAATGCCAATCACATGTTCCAGTGGACCATTCTGCTTATATTAGAGTCCAAGCAGCATAGCATCGCCTCAAGCGTGGCGTCGGATTCAGTGTAGTTGATGTAGTGCCTGCTGCCCTGTGCCCGAAGTCCACTGATCGCTCCCTGCACGCCACCCTACTTCACAAGCATCATGCAGACAACGGTTTAAAGAGATTAGCGCGCCCGTAGGCGCGCCTTGGGAGCAAAAAAAAATTCGAACTGAAAGTTCGAACGCAAAGGCAGGCGCTGAGCGCTGGTCACCGTCTGCAGCAGCCGCTGTCGCTTGAAATGGTTGTTGTGATGGTTGAAGATGTAGATTTGGCTATTTGACGCGCACTGGCCTCCAAGGTCGCCACCCCCGCAAAGTGATTGATTGATTGATTGATTGATTGATTGATTGATTGATTGATTGATTGGGCACAATGATCCTTCTCACCGCTCCCCCAGGTAAACCAAAAAAAGTTTTACAATGCTCATGCACACGCAAGTCCAGGCAAGCCTGCATGCAAGTGGCAGCACTCCTCTTCTGTGATTATGATTGTTAGCCATACAACCCACCCAGCAGACTGTGACGCCAGCAACTAAACCACAACACCTGCTCTGTTGACAAAACGACCATACAGGTGTGGCAATGTGAACCCGGCCCATGGCCATGTCTCAAACCGCAACAATCACTGCCCCAGGTCCTGAGTCTACGGTAGAGCAGTTCAACTGCTGAGTCACACACTCCCACCAACAGCAGGATGGACACGCGATGTTTTCACGGGACCCCACTGCAGCCCAAGCAAAGTAAGGTGATGTTTTTTGCGCAGGCAAAGTGCGCGGTGGTGTATACCTTTCGATCTTATACAACAGCATGCACGCTGCATAACAAGTGATGGGCAGGACAACTGCCCCATCTCAGCAGCATGCTTTGACAATGATACAGTCAGATACTATGGAAAAAGGTCCATGATGTTTGTGGCTTCGAAGTCATATGCGCTGCCCTTGCGGCCAGGCAGCGGAGTATGACAGTCCAAGAGTGCCAACGTCACAACTCAAACTGCAATACTCCACAGTATGCACAGCACACACATGCTCCATAAACCCACTTCGCACGACGATGTCTGAAGCAGCCACAGATGCTGGCATTGCCTGAAAGTGCGGCTGCCCTGACCCCAAGCAGGAACAGAAACCACCCTGCAGCTGCGACCGACACGTACCCCAGCCACGGAGCGCATGCATTGCCAATATTTTGCCGCTGCTCACGCCTGCTGGGCTGCCTCACCACCTGTGCTGCACGCTGCTGCTGCAGCAATGCTCTCCACGAGCACCTCTGGCTGCGGCCAGCCGCCGCTCCCCAGCCGCGTGAACAGCAGCTGCCCTGCTGCTCCCTTCACCTCGAATGAGCCCGGCCTGCCTGGCCCCTCCGGGTTGCCCTCCACGACCACATTGGGGAAGGAAGCCTCGATCGCATCAGCCAGCGCAATGAACCTGCAGCCGCACAACAACAGCCAGGCAGGAGCAACGTACGGCGGCAGGAAGGGTTGACGTGGGTTGACGCTAGCAATGCACAGCAAGCAGAGCAATGATGTTGGTGTGCAGAAGGAGGCTGCAGTAGTTGCGCTGAGCTGGCATGTTGCTACCTGGACATGCTGGACAGAAAGCATCTGTAATGGGCTGGCTAGTTGTAGCTTATCAAACCAGTGTGCCAGCCATCGCAGTGGTGCCGCCTGCCTTGCAGGTTTGCAGGGCAAGCACCACTGCCAGCTAGCACGACCTGCTCCTTGCATCTGGATCATTACAGCATTGCTTACAGTCAGCATTGTGTGCACTGCAGATTCATGTGCTGCTGCTGAATGATGCAAGCATCAGCTATGGCTAGCTTGTGCAAGCTCAGCAACAGCGTGTGCGCACCTGTCCACCTCCTCCTCATCGTACTCCACCACCACTGTGTCAGGCGTGGGGCCACCCAGCATAGGGCAGTCGCACTGGCTGTAGCCACGCACAGGCTGGCTGGCAAGGCCTGCATGTGCTGCAGTTGCTGCCTGCTGAGCTGCTGGCAGCAATCGCTGCACCAGGAGCGACAGGCCTGCATGAAGGCCCCCAGCAACATGCATGTGAGGATCGGCTCTTGCAACAAAGGCAAGATAGCATGAGTGCCCCGATCTGCCATAGGATGCAGGTTAGCATGCAAACCACTACAACGCTGACCAGTGTGTGCAGGATTAAGTTTACAGTAGATATCAAGCAGGTATTGCTGCATGGAGCCGGCAACACCCTGATGATATGTAAAATGCCCCTGAAAGCAATGCAGGCAGCCAGCTGAGCCAAATGCCTGGCCCACCTGCTGTTTGCTGTGCTGCAGAGCAAGAGCTCTGTTGCAGGAGAGCTGCACTGGCTGTTGCGCTCTCCCGCTGCAGCAGCTGCCATGGCAACCGCCGGGTAATTTGTCTGAGGACGCTCATTGCTTCTGTTTGCTGTGCAAGTAAACGTGGCGAGCGGTCGACTCCAAACAGCGTTGGTGGGTAGGTGTGGGAACGATCGGACTATACTGAGGCAGCTTGAATTTAGAGATCAACCTCTATGTGCCATCATAAGACTGGATACATGCCCACCGGCATTCATCACTTCACCGTGTTCTGCACGACTGCAACCCCTGCAACCCAAGCAAACCAGCAGCCTGTGCTGGGCCAAAACAGCAGAGAAAACAGATATGCATATAAATAATTTGTGACTCGTGATTCTTTTGTGTGGCGTTTCAACACAAACCGTCCAAGGTGACCTCACCTGTCATGCACCTGACTTGTTGATGCCTCGTTCCCCACACTGACCTTCGATCAGCTGAACGCAACTGGTGGTCTGAGACGTATAGCTGCACTTGTTTCTGGCTCTTCGCGCGCAGCTATAATGGAATCACAGCCTGTTGCTGACTCTGCAAACAATGGACCTGACGCTGGCAGCAGCAAGCACACTAGTTATGCCAGCATGCTAGTGCATGCAGTAGATGATGTAGGTCACGCTGTTTCAGAGCTGTGCAACCTGCCGACGACCTTTGCTGAGGTAGCTCCTGCAGGGGAGGCTGGAGTCAGCAGCGATGAACTCGACTGGGAATTGGTGGGTGATGCAGCTGCATCCAGCACAAGTCGCGCAGCACAACACACAATGCATGTAGATGCAGCTGAACAGAAGCAGATCAGTAAAGTTCTGGCAGGCCAGAGTAAGTGCTGGTGGCCAGCCTGGCAGGCTGCGTCATCAGTGATGCCGCCCATATACTGTCAGGCCCGGCCTCAGGCTGGCACTCGCAGTGCTAGCCTGCTTGGTTTGGTGCGTAGTCCACCTGCACACAGGCCAGAACCTGATACAATATCTTGTTATCCACAAAACCCTCGAGCTGGTTCTCCTCTTGGTCAGACCCTTTTGAATAAGTACTTCCAAATGCACCCAGGCATTGCTGTAAGATTTGTTGGGCCAGACGCCAATCATCACGCACCCGTGCTGCTGACCGTGCCTGGCCTCACCAGCACACCAGCGGAGCCACTGCAAACACACCAGCACCTGCCTCGTGCACATGCCCTCTGTGCATCTTATATATGAGCGCTGCGATAGTTGTCCTTGGTGGCCTTGGCGCCTGATCAGGGCCTATGGACCGTCCATACTGAGTGTGTCAACTGCAGCTGCATGACAAACGGCCACTTAGAGCAATTTATATGTCAGTTTAATGTTGCTGCTGCTGCTGCTGCTGCTGCTGCAGTTTGATGCTGGTGAGCTGGCTAACAGCAGCAACAACGGAGGCAGCCCAGGCGCCAAGGCGCGGCTGCGTGCAGCGCTGGCAGCGTGGCTGGCTGGGCTGATGAGCCCTCAGCGCATGCTGCTGCGGGACAAGCTGGCCTTCCTGCTGGGCAGCTGCCAGCTGTGGTGAGCGACGCGCTGCTGGGTGCCTTTGTGTCACCAGTAGTTGAAGTTCGACCGTTCAACGGAAGTTTTGACCGTTTTCGACCGCCGGTCAAGAAAAGATTTTTGACTGCCCAGTGGCACTATATGTCGTCCCATAACTGCATTCTGCTGGGCAGCTGCCAGCTGTGGTGAGCGTCACTATGCTTGGCGCCACTAGTGGAAGTGCAATTCAACTCCAATACGGTTGCGACCGTCTTTTGGCGACGCTGAATGTAACTACATTTTGTCTCATACCTGCATTTTGCCGGGCAGCTGCCAGCTGTGGTGAGCGCGGCGCTGCTTGGTGTTCAACAGCCTTTTGCCGATGCTAACCGTCACCACATGAATCGTCGCATAGTTCCAAATGATTCCTGTGGACTTGGTGCCGCTTACACTGAGTGTAAACTGAGCTCCAGGGTAGCAACATGGCACTTCCAGGCACACCAGGGAACGTGCCTTCCTGCCAGGCAGCTGCCAGCTGTGGTGAGTTGCTGTGCTGCTCTGATAGGCTGTGAACTGATGCTGTGGCCCTGCTCTGTGCTTGTGTGCTGCAGGGCTGTTGCGTACTGGCTTGGCTGGAGCCCCGAGACCTTTTACAAGATGGTAAGCAGCAGCCCAGGCTGCGAGTGGATCACCTGGTTGCACTAGACAAGGACATGCCCATGCCGCATCCCTGAAGGCAAGCCGCACATGCTGCATGCTGTGACAGCAACGGCACTTAAAAGCTGCAGCCCGGCAGCTGCAAGTGCCCGGCAGCTGCAAGTTACTCACTTGCAAGTCGGACTTGCTATCATGCCAGGGTCCTGTTGCAGCTGTGCAGGGAGGAAGCTGTGCATGACTCTTGCATGAGGCAGCGCAGCAATTGTTGCGCAGTGTGTAGCCCGGCACAGTGTGGGGTCTTCCTTGCGCCAGCTGTGCAAGCACCGCACCTGAGCTTGCCTTCCTCAGAAGCAGAGGCTTGGTGCTTGCCGCTGCTGCCTGCGCGCAGTACACCTGCCAGGTGCTGGTGCTGCTGGGTGCGCGCTGGGCTGTGTACCGCGCCAAGCGCTGGCACTACTACCTGCTGGACTTCTGCTACTTTGCCAACCTGCTGCTGCTGGTGCACCTGTGGGCGGCGCCACACAGCGCACTGCTCAGCAAGGTGAGGCACCGCTGGTGGCACTGCTCTGCTGCTGGGGTTATGCCAGTATTTTCTCGCGGATGCACAGGACTCCCAAAGCAGGGAAGGGACCAGCCACAGCCTGAGTGTGCGATAGTCAAACTGAATTGAACGGCAGTTTTTTCAAAACGGTTTCACATTCTGTTCAGGCATCTACCCGCACTGCTGGCGCGTCCAGCACGCTCTCTTCTTGTTCAGGAGCCTCCTGTGTTGGCAACAACTGCGTGCAGCAGCGCCGCAATGTACTGCAGCCGCTAGAGTTGCTGGTGCTGAACATATCATATGCGTATGATACGCACTGCTGCGCCTGTGGCTCACCCGCTGCTGCTGCTGCTGCCGCTGCTGCTGCGTCCAGGTGACGTACGGGTTCACGACTGGCCCGCTGGCGTGGTCCACGCTGGCCTTCCGCAACAGCATGGTCTACCACGACCTGGACAAGGTGCGGCGGCATGCGTGGCACCAGAGAGGCAACCACAGCTCTTACTGGTGTGTGTAGTTCAATACACCTTGTACTTCAAGTTGAAGCAGAGGAAGGACGCCAGATAATGACAGGCATATCGTCAGTTCATACGAACTGTCCTCACTACGGTAGGGTTCCCACCCCAATACATCCGTTGCTTTGATGGCAGTCACAGCTCTTATCAGACACATGACAGGTCACACCCTGAGCGGCTCTTGCTAGAGAGCAGCACTGCTGCTGAGCACTGCCTCGGGCTGGAAGCAGAACTTGTGCTCCAGGCTGGAGGTTCCCAGATGGGGCCCGGGAGTGGTGGTGTCACACAATCATGTTGCAACGGTCACATTAGCTAGCACAATGTCACAGTACATACTGTGGCATATATGCCAAGCTTTGGCTGGGCCAACTTGGCCCTGGCAAG
This sequence comes from Tetradesmus lagerheimii, assembly GCA_902809745.2. Classification (NCBI taxonomy): domain Eukaryota; kingdom Viridiplantae; phylum Chlorophyta; class Chlorophyceae; order Sphaeropleales; family Scenedesmaceae; genus Tetradesmus; species Tetradesmus lagerheimii. Next base: position 53,938 of record CADDIJ020001443.1, on the reverse strand, counting down.
GCGACAGCTGTACCAGTCACACTGAGCTCGGTCAGCTGCGCCATCAAACACAGTGGCGCTGTGGCGGCCAATGGTTGGCAGTGCACGCAGGAGACAATTACGCACGCTGACTTGCTGCTGCTTGCTGCTGCATGCTGCTGCAGTGTGCTCAGCACACCGCGGCGGTTCAACCGTAGTGACTACTGAACTGCGGCATTGCTATGGCAGTGACTGCCTTGCTGCTGCTGCTGTTGCTGCTGCTGCTGCTGCATGCGTTGCATTTTTTCCTGCGCGCAGGTCACGTCTGTGTTCCTGCACCTGGGCCCCGCGTGTGTGAGCTGGACGCTGCGCTGGCACCCCGACAGCCCAGGCAGCAGGTTCGGCCCGCCAGCAGACGCGCCACTGCAGGAGAGGTGAGCCGGGGAGCGCCAGGTAGCAGCAGGCACAGCAGTGGAGACGAGAGGCGGGGGGCAGGTCAGCTGGCAGCGCTACTAGCTTTTAATCATTGTGACAAGCAGCACTAGAAGATTTGCATTATGCAAAGTTTGCCAGGTAGCTGTGGCAGCACTAGGATGACAGCCAAAGTAGTCGGCCAGATCCACAGCAGTCCTCCACACAGCCTAACATACATGCCAAAGGACAGCAGCTGATGGCGCCAATGGCTCTAGCATACGCTGCATGTCTCCTGTCAGCCGACCCGGCTTTGGTCTGACTGTGTGCAGGCAGGCCTGGGTCAGTGCGTCGCTGCTGCAGCTGGTGCTGGTGCCACTGCTGTTCTACCTGGCCTGGGCGGTGGCCTACTACATGAAGATCTTCGTGCTGTCAGCGGAGCGCATCAGGTGCGGGTGTGGGGAGTGATGAGCAGGGACAGCTGCTGCACAACACATCGGCTGTACAGTCAACATGTTGCAGCGCTGGTGTGGGGTGGTGGCGTGAGCATGCTGCCTTTCTAACAGATTGCCAGGCTGGCTGCTGGGGCAGCACTGCTGGCAGTGCAGCTGTTGCAACTGTTGCAGCTCAGCGTCGGCTTGATGATAGCTGTACACACCTGCAATGATGATAGCTGTACACACCTGCTAGCCGCTGGCCGTAGGCTACCTGCTCTGCTCAGGCTGTTCAGCTAGATGCTACATGGATAAACGTAGTGTGTCCGACATCAGCACTGCTGTACGGTACAACTGTGTCCTTGCACCCGGTGCAGGAGTCCTGTGGTGCAAGGCTTGCACATGTCACACTGTGTCGCACATGTCGCACGGGGCGAGTCGCACGATATGTGTCGTTGTGTTAGCTTCTTGTAGTGGTTGCAGACTCTGCACTAGGCCAGTCACTGCGCAGTGCCGTGCCGTGCTGCTGACAAGGTTACGCCACACAGCTGGCGTTTGAGGCCCTTGGTGTCGTGGCTGTGTGCACGCACACCACTGAGCCTCCTCAAGTACTGCAGCACCGTGGGTGCGTGCTGTGTGCTGTGTGCAGGGAGCGCGGCTACGTGACGCTGTTCACGTACGTCACCACCACCACCAAGGGCGTGTACGCAGCCATTGCCAAGCACGTGCCTAGGCAGTACAGGCCACAGGTACGGCCAGCGGGGTGTGCACACCTGCACAGGGCGACTGTAGCCATCATGTAGCATGGGCTGGTCTGCCACAGGGCTGCGGCAGCTGAATGTCACAACAGTTGTAGAGGCATGTGGTTATCACCAGCTCGTAGATAAACACCGTGACGATGTCGAAAATCTGCGGAGCAGAGCCTCCGCTGCGTGACGTGCCCCGCCTGGGCTGCTGCTGCTGTGGCCGCAGGTGTACCTGTTCCTGCACATGTGCTTCTGTGCCACCACGGCGCTGTTCTCCTGGCTGTGCTGGCACAGCTTCTGGCTGCACACGCTGCTGCTGTGCGTCATGGGCGCCACCAGCCTGTGGCAGGGCGGCACATTCTACTTCGACGTCTTCGCAAAGAGGTGCGCAGGGTGTCTGAGCCGCTGGATCCACCTCACCTGACAGGTGATGTGGTCAGCCGTGAATGCTGCCGCGGCGCCAGCAAGCTCAGCAGTACTCAGCTGGCTGGCGCCAAGGACAGCTGGCACAACGGCACTCTGTGTGACAGGAGCAGAGCGCTGCCAGCCATGGCATGGCATGGCTACAGTGAATGGCCATGGCATATGGCACGTTGCACGCCATCAACTGCATGCCGTCTCATGACAGTGGTGGTTGTCACCTTCACACAGTTTTGGTGCCGCTGAAGGCAGTCAGAGTAAATCAATCATTGATGACGATATAATATCGTGCTGCCGCTGCTGTAGCCTGAGTCAGCTGTTGCAGTTGCCTGCAGACTCGCTTTCTCCTGCAGTCACCAGCTGCATGTGTTGTATGCGTGCTGTACCTGCTGCCGCAGGTACTTGGCGGAGCTGACAAAGGCCAACAGCTCGGGCGACCTCACAAAGCAGGGCTGATCATCATCCGCCGCCGGGCGCTTGCCTGGCAGCTGGGATTCCTCACATACTGGTGCCACTGGCAATCGGCAATTGTTGCCAACTTACTGGCTAGTGAAGAGCATGAACAACATATGCAGAGGAACACTGGAGACAGGCGGCAGCAGCCTATCGGACAGGCACACAAGGTGTACCGCCTGCTGTTGCTGTACCGCTCGCTTCCAGTGCCAACTCGACTTGGCACAAGTTGTGCAGGGCTAGGCAGTCGAGAGGAGTGAATTTGTAGTCAGATGCACAAAAGGTCAGGAAGATTATGTAACAGCAGCAGCACCATAACCTAGGAGCTTCCTTGCCAAGCCGCTTGGCTTGCGGCAAGCAAGCACTGGCAGGGACCTCCCTTATGGTGTCGACACCCGGCCCCTTCATGCCATCTTCGGAGGCTGTGTGGTTTGCATAGGCACATTGTGACCAGCCTAATCTGGATAGCCTGCTGCACTTGTTGGGCAGTAAGCCCGATGATGATCATGCCAGTGACTGCCCACTGGGCATGCCACTGGGTATGCCTGGTCGGACCAGGCCACCAGTAGTAAAGAATGTAGCGGTATTTGAAGGCGCATGAACGCAAGTAAAGCAGATAAACTCCCCCCTTGGCACACGTCGCTGGTGACACAGTAGTGAGACTTGTACAGTACTTGTAGGCGGGCCGGTGCCCCCGTCAGGCCAAACTGAAGATGACGGTTGCTCAAACATGATACTCATCACGAAGCAAAACCTCAAGTGGCACAGTTTCGCCGCAAGGCAGTGCAATCACAACACCAAGGTCTGGGAGAACCCTCGCATAACCTTTTTAGCTGGGCGAGCAAATTGCTCGCCACTGTGCAGGCTGCTAATTGTTTGTCAACTAGCAAGACCACTAAATGTTACAGGTGGCGTATTTCACCTCAATTCCACACACAAGTTGTCGACCAAGCGCGAGCAGAAAGACTTCAGCAGACTTCAGCACCATGATGCTGGGGGCCTCCGGCGTCCCAATGCATATGAATACAGTCACGCCAGTCACCTCACACGAGGTGGTCAGCCTGCAGGGTAGCGGCAAGGTGCGGTGGCTGCAGAAGGGGTGGGCGCAGTGCAGGCTGGATTCTGGGGCAGGGGGTCACGATTGTCACGCCTGTGCGCAGGTGATGGCCGAGTACATCTGGCTTGGATCTTCGGGTGCTGATCTGAAGAGCCGGACCGTGGTGCTGGACGAGCAGCCTGCCAGCCCCGAGGACTTGCCCATCGCTGAGATAGACGGCAGCAGCTATGGTCAGGCTGCTGAAGAAAGCTGCGAGATTTACCTGCAGCCAAAGAAGATCTTCCCAGACCCATTCCGTGGCGGCAATCACATTCTGGTGCTCTGCGACACATATGTGCCTCCACTGGTGAGTTTTCGCTCTCGGATAGGTCTGTGGCTCTAGCCTGGCATTGTCTTACACCTTGCTGCTGTTGGTGACTGCAGGCCTGCCACGCTGTGGCTGATCCCTGGGAGAACATGGCCCCCCACATCAGCAATCACCGCGCGGCGTGCGAGGAGGTCATGCAGCAGGCTATGCAGCAGCAGCCGGTGTTCACTATGCAGCAGGATTACACTGTGATCAGCAAAGGGTGCCCGCTCAGCGGTGGCTTCCTGATGGGCGACACACCGGGCGTGCCGATCAAAAACTCTCCAGGTGCGCAAGCAGCGGTGCCTCGTACGTGCAGGGCGTGCTGTATTATAGCTCTACAGCTACCTCCATCGATTTGGAGAGCTTGCAGGCTGCTTTCGCTGAGCAAGGGCCGATCAGGTCGACTGCTGCTGCCTCAGCTGTGATACAGAGCATTTGATGGTTCTCCTGCCCATGCAGTTTGTATATGTGAAGATCAGCACCAAACGTGGAGTTAAATAAAAGAAGAATTGCCGCAGGTTAACGAAAGCAGCTGACGCTATGGCAGTTGCATGTTCAGTACAGCACAGCAGCTGGCGACGATTCGCTGGCTGCGCTGTCTCACTTGTTTCAGGCTGCAAGGATACTGCTGGAGAAGGCGCTATTGGTGTCATTTGCGCGTGTGCAGTGATTTCCTGACGTGTCAAATGTTTGCCCATCGTCATAGCTGACATACATGCTGCTGCTGCTGTTCCATCTGCTGCTGCTGCTGTGTGCTGCAGGCCTGTCTGACAAGGCAGCAGCGCGGTTAGGGCACGAGGTCAACGAGCTGCACATGCACGCCTGCCTCTCAGCAGGGCTCAGCTACAGCGGCAGCCACACCAGCAGCACACACCAGTATGGCTACAAGATAGGCCCATGCCTGGGAGCAGATATGGGCGACCAGCTGTCGCTCAGCCGCTTCCTGCTGCACCGCATAGCTCAGCACAGCGCAGCAGGCATACACTACGACAGCCTGGGCGCGCTCGGCGGCGCCAGCGGCAACAAGTGCACCGTGCAGTTCAGCACCGCCTGCAGCAGAGACCCCGCCAGCGGGCTCTCCACCATCCAGGAGATGATGGAACGGCTGCACTGCAGCCACCTTGTAACTCTCGGCGGCTGCGGCCTTGCAACAGCAGACAGCCAAAGCTCAGGCTTCTGGCACAGCAGCAGCGGCTTCAGCGAACCTATCGCACCCACCACCAATGCGCGCTTTACAGTGGGCCAGGGCAGCAGGCATGCAGCCATCATGGTGCCCACCAGCACGCTGCTCAACAAGTGCGGCCCCATCCTGGACAGGCGCCCCCCTGCAGGCTCCGACCCCTACCTCACAACCATGCTGCTGGTCGCAAACGCATGCGCTGTGCCCCTGCCGCAGTCCACGCGCAAGGCGCTGCAGCTCGCAGCAGCAGCACTGGCAGCAGCCAACGGCGCAGCAGCAGCAGCGGCAGCAGCAGCGGCGCCCATGCGCATCCCGTCCTCTCAGCGCCCCAGCCACAGCCGTGCCAGCTACGACACGCCAAGCTGCGGTGCATCCGCAGCACCTTCCTGCAGCCTCAGCGGGCTGTCTGACAGCCTCTGCAGCCTTGCAGGAAGCGATGACGACAGCCTGGCAGGCAGCGCGGACAGTGAGGCAGTGCTGCTGTCTGCGCTGGATCGCCTGGACGGCTTTGTGAGCATGCCTGTAGGGTTTGGCGCTGGCAGCTGCTGCATGTCTGGCAGCGATGACGAGGATGTGTGCTCAGATGCCAGCAGCCCGGTGCAGGCCAGCAACAGCCTTGCAGGAGCAGTGCTGGCAGATGAGGCCATGTTCTACGAGTAGAGCAGTAGAGCCGCAGCGGCTTTGCACACCGCTAGTGCTGTTGGCGCTAGCAGCAGGTGCAGCAGCGGTGGCGAAGGCAGCAGGAGTAGGCATTTGCAGCTGTGCTTGCTTGTTTTGTAGCTTTGTATAGTGTGTCGACACAGCCTGCAGGCTGTTAGGGCGGACGTGTCGCAGCCTGGGTGTGCTTGTGTGTCCTGATATAGATCGTTGAAGACAAGAGCTTGCAGTGTGGCTGCGCATGTACGGGGTATTCGCATGGTGTGTGTACGCCTACACGGCTGCTGGGGTCAACACTATCTAGGATTCACACATCTGCAGTCAATTTTGCGCCAGCAGCATGTTGGAATGGGGCATGGCTGAGAGCCCAGGACAGGGACACCGATCTGTCCCTGGGCCAGGGAAGACGAGCCGGTGGGTTTCGCCATTGCGTCATGCGCGGGTGTGTGTTTCTGCAGCCTTTGCATGTTGATGAGCAGATGAGCTCCGACATGTGGTTTCGACATGTGGTACTTGTGTGTGCCTGGGCTAGGGATGGTGTGTGGTGTGACTGGTGTGTCATTGGTGCTGGCAGGTTGTGCAGCAGGGCTCAGGAGTGGGGCTGGTCCTGGGCTTGGCCTGGTGGGCAGTGCGGGCGCTGCGCTCGCCTTGAGTCATGCAGCCGTGTGAAGAGCTGCCTTCTTTACACCGGTAGTTGCATGTTTGGCAATGATGATCAACCCCTCAGCATGCAGGCAAGTGACTTGATACACACATTTATGTACCTCACTGTTTAGGTGGGCAATTTCTGCCGCATTTCAGGTTCTGCGTTTTGTTAAGCATTTCACGCGCTGCGTTGCCGGCTGCCGCAAGGGTGTGCAGGACGCTTCAAGCTGACGACTACCCAACCTCAAACAAGCTGGCAGCTGCAAGCAGCGCTGTAGTTGTGTGTGCGTGTGGGGGTTATGCTGTGCAGGCTGGTCTGCTGTTAAGCACGTGGGCATCCTGCAGTATGGCTTTGACACAGCTCCTGCTGGACACTCAGCATTTGCGCTGCTGTTTGTTGGGTTTAAGCACGTGCTTTGACCGCCAGCAATTTGCTGATGAGTTTGTGCAGGCATTACAGAGCCTGCTGTGCGTGTGTGTGGCGTGGGCTGGGGCTGGACTGCTTGCTTGTGGATGCACCGCACGATGGCGTGCATGCATCTGTTCCCTTTGGAGCTAGCTTTTATGTACCAACAGCCCGCCACAAATTGGCATGCGCGCATCACTTGAGCCTGCGGCTAGATGTGGCAGGTGCTGTGAAAGATCCGGGAAAAAACATTCTTCTGCCTGCCATGCTGCACTGTGCACACTGTTTGGGGCTGCTGCGCTCTCCTGCCTGCCGTGTAGTGGCAGCATCAGGGGCGTGTGGGCAGCCGGACGCAGTTCTTTATGCGTTAGTGTACATGCGGAAACAAAAAAGGATGGGTGGAGGCTCGGCTGCTATGCTGTGGAGTGTCTGATGCTTTGTGGCTGTGTTGTACTATCTTTTGTGCATGCACCTGTGCGACAGGCTGTCGTGTGCTGCTGTGTCTGCAGCAGCACAGCAGCCCTGCCAGCAGCAGGCATGCTGGTAGATTGCTGTGCTCACACCGCAAAGCATCTGGCTGCTTCCAGATGGCTAGTACACTGCCTGCAGTGTCGTCATGAGCATGCCGAGCTAGTCATCACATTATTGCTACCCATAGCATTTTTTGGCGCTCGGTGCTGCCCTGCATCACCTGGGCCTGCTTGTGTTGTTGGAAAGCGCTGACGACCGTCTTACGCGTGACTTATGTATGTGTGTTGGCACCGCTTGCAGCAGCAGTTCGCGTGGCCGCCAACTCTTTTGCCGATTCTTTTTGCACGGCCTGCGTGGAGGGGCTTCTGCTAGCTAGTGTTGGTTCTGGCCCCAGGCCTATGCCATAAGCATAAGAAAGCGCTCGGCTGGTGGAAAATGTGCAGGCAGCTTGCGCCCTGCCGGCTTTGACATCTTGCCCCAGGGGTACTGCTGTGTCGGTTGTGAAGTGCACATGGAAGGGTCAAGTGCTGCTGGGGTGGTGAGGCAGGGATGGCAGCAGCAGCATGGGGACAGTTGGGCAGGTGTGGATAGGCATGTCATTACGTCATATGACATCGCCTGGGTGGAATGTAGATGGGCGAGACAGTTTGCATCTCTTGAGATTGCGCGGGGCCCTGCGCAGCAGCAGCGGCTGCTGCAGGCTGCAGGGCCCCCTTTCAGTGTTCGCTGCATGGGTATGATTAGGCACAGTAACGCACATGGAAGGCAGGTGTGGTGCACGTGGCAGCAAAAATGCTGCACAGAGTATTAGCCAACATTCATACATGCGCGCGTGGCAGGCAATGTTAGATTAATACTGCATGTGGGGGCAAGGGCCCTGGCTGGATGTGCAGGCGGTTATATCTGCGGCTGGGTTGGCATATGTTGCGCGGTGGTAGGACACGCATTGATAAGCTGTGTGAGACTGACACCTATGGCAGAGTTGCAGGTATCGTCTGCTGAAGGTTGAGCTTTGCTCGCCTGCCGCAGTCTTGGCCGCTGTGTGTGTACCGTAGAGTTTTCTATGTGGGATTCGATGCGAGTTGGCTGCTTGGGCAACTGTGTGTACCGTAGAGTCTGTATGTGGGATTCGCTGCGAGTTGGCTGCCTGGGCCTTGTGTGTGTGCGCCTTCAACTGGAGAGACAAACATCACTGATTGGCACGGCAGCATTTGCAGTGCGCTGTACAATGTCGCAGCGTGGGCTGGCTGTGACTGGTGGAGGGTTGGTGAGACTGCTTGTGAACGCTGTACACCCAGCGGATCTATGGACCATTGTGTACTGTGTGCAATATCGGTCGTAATAAAGGGTTCAAGGGTTTGTTCAGGGTTTGATGCACATGCATGCGGGGTTTGTCAGCGTTGAATTGGCACCGAAGGCAAGCTAGCATGCAACACACGGATGCGGCTATTCCCAGGGGCTAGTGCCTCCTGGATATTCTGCATGGTTGTTGCTTGGGGTTGAGTTTGATCAGATGAGGCCCGGTAGGATGTTGCAAGGGCGCAGCTGCATATGCTGCACGCTGTATCCTGTGCTGCGTGCCTTGTGTAGAGGGATGCACTGAGGGAGGGCAGCGGGTGCCACACAACATCTTATCCTAACGTACTGCATCTTGCACTTGCCGTATGCTACTGTAGCTATTACTGTGTGTTGGCTGTGGCACTGGTACACAACCCATGGCAGCGGTGAAGCATGCAGCTACTGCGGGGCTGCGGTGATGCAATCAGCCTTTCGCCCCGAGCCGGGCGGCTGAAATGACAGGCATCAAACCGGTTTCTTGTGTATGTGCGTGCTGAGGACGTTGACGTCGTGTGTGACGGCTCGGGGCTATCTCTGCTTGCTGTGCACTGAGCGCACGGCAGCTCCCTGGGAAACAGTGTGTGTTGGTGTGTTGCTGCAGCAAGCGGCAGAATTGGGCGGCAAAATTGCCTCGCTTACGGGCCAGGAGGGCAAGCGAGCGGCTGACTACTGGGTTTGTTATCGGGAACTTGTGAGGCATAATCTGACAGGCCGCTACTGTCAGCATCCATCTGCTGTGAATGAGATTGCTGGCAGCCTCGTTGCTGCTTGGCAATGCAGTTGCCTGTGCCAAGCGCATGTTGCGCAGAGGCAGCTGCCGTCATGGTGCGTGGAAACGTGTGTGTACTGCTTGGTGCGGCTGCAGTTGCTGATGTGGCAGCTGAGCGTTGTTGCTGCTGGTGTTGCACCGATTGTTACACTTGTGGCTGCGCCGTTGTCGACGGCTTCATAAGCATTCCCCTCAATAATCACACAGATCAGAGCAGGCTTTGAGTTGCTGTTGCACTTTTTAACTTACATGTTGCATCTGCATTGTTGCTGGATGACACAGCCAGGCAGGGGTCACCCCTGGTTGCATCACTGTTGGTTGCGCACCAAGCAGGTGGCGTAGCATCATCACCTGGTCTTGAGTTGTTGTATGGCACGTTCTATCACCAATGAAATACGTATGGGCTTTGCATTGTCGACTACGTAAGGAAGTTAGCGGTACTGGAAAGGCAACAGATGCAACATCATTCAGCACACACGGCCCAAGCCAATGCCCTGACAATTGCTGACTGTAGCTACTAGCCATGATGACACTGACAACACGCGTGCCACGTCATCATCATCAAATTACCAGATCAAGCCATAGCATCAACGCCACCAAGCCATAGCATCAACGCGTGCCACGTCTGAGACGCAGTGATTGCTGCCCTCTAAAAGGAGTGTGCCAACAAAGGAACAAACAAAGGTTGTAATATGCCATGATGATGCATTTTGCCAGCTGATCTGGGTGGAAGGCAGGCTCAGTTTTGTACAGCAAGGGCGCTCAGCAGGGCGCACACTGCGCTAAATCATCTTGGGAGCTTCAACTCCATCGAAGATCCCAAGTTGAATTGGCGCAGTGTGCACACCCTGCTGGGTTTGCTTACCAAACCTGAGTTGAAGCTCCCACCAGGATGTGGCGTAGTGTGCACCCTGCTGCGTGTGCTGTACAAAAGATGTCATGCCAGGTCGCAAGCCGCCGTTCCGCTATCCCGCTTCTCTGGCTAGCTTAAATGCAGTGTATGCTGCACTTGCGCATGTCACCCCAAGCGAGCAGCCAGCTCCCCGCCTGCTGACAAGCGCAGCTGCCGCAGCACCCGCCCCTGTAGCAGCTGCCTGCTGGGCTCCCACGCTTGCTGCTCCTCTGCTGACAGGCCCCGGCCTGCAGCCTGCCATTGCTGCTGCTGCTGTGCTGCTCTATCATCAGCCCCTGCTGCTGCACGTTCTACAGCTGCAGTCGCAGCAGCAGCTGGGTCCACCCCAGCTGCAGCAGCGGCTGCTGCCTGGCGCGCCTGCTGCCAGGTCGGCTGCAGCAGGTTGAGGCTGCTGCTGCTGGGCTCGGTGTCCATGAAGGCATCAAAGCCAGCCTGGCACTGCGTGTCCTGCAGCAGCTGCAGCAGCCGGTGCAGCGCCCAGGGCGTGACAAGGCCCTTGCCGCCAGCAGCTGACAGCTCAGCATGGTGCAGCGGCTGCACGCCTGGCACAGCAGCAGCCGCTTCCTGCTGCTGCCTCTGCTGCTGCTGGTCCAGTACTGCATCCGGCAGCGCCTGCAAGTGTGCGCGCAAATGGCAGCAGAGCCGGCCTCTGAGCAAACCGTTACATCCGCGCTGCACGCATGATGTTTTGAAACATACACAGCCATGAAGGCACACAACGGTGTAATGCAAGCAGCAACACAAAGAATAGCACAGCTGCACATGTGACAATCAGTGCTTTGATCGAATGGGGAGCGCTGATCGTCCGTTGTCTTGAGAGAAGCAGCAATCATGCAGTATACATGACAGTCAATCTTGAAGGGCAGCAGCAGCAGGGGTAACGGTCGGCAAACATGCAGGCATACATGCATCCCCCCACCAATTTAAAAACATATGCTGCTTCTCCTGTTTTTCTTGCAAGAAATATGGACTACATCCAAGGCGACTACCTGCGAGCAGGTGTCACTAGTGACACTGTTTGAAGGTGTTCAGGCGGACTACCACACAAGCAGGCTACATAAGCATCGAAGACTGTCAGTGCTCGCTTCCCGCTGTCATGGCCGTGAGCAGCACTGACCAGGTTTCGTTTGCTTGCAGGTAATACTAGAAGCAACTAGCAAGGAGAAGTAGATGTTGATGCATGATCAGCCATGTTGGCGGGGGCCCCAATCTAGCCATGTGAGTGTTGCATCTGCTGCATTATGTTTGCAATGATATGGAAAATGCAAAAATTTACAATGTGACAATCCGACTGGCAGGGAACCGCACTCTATGTTGCAGATGACAGCTGCTACTGTCGAACTGCTCACAGCCTCACCTCTAATCGCAGCGGGCACACCACTGCATGCATGAACTGTGTGGGCGCCAGCAGCAGCGGCACATCAGGCTGCTCTGCACCACACCACGGCAGCGCCAGCAGCGCGGCATACAGCCCATGCACCTGCTGCGCTCCAACCACCAGCAGCTGTGAGCCTGGCTGGCCATCAAAGGCAGTCGCACCCTGCACAGAAGCAGCACACAGGTTGTAGCAGCACACATAGAACAACAGGAGCGCAGCTTGCATGGCAAAAGATGTGTACTCAAACCAGCAACACAGCTGAAGGTGCACCCATTCAACTCTGCACCTCACGCTGCCTGCTCTCACCAGCTGCTTCCCTTGCGCTTGCTGCTGCTGCGCCTGCTGCTGCTCCAGCAGCCCCGCCAGCTGCCCCGTGCAGCCGTACGCAGCAAGGTGCTGCCGCATCAGCTTGTTGGTGCGCCCAACCAACGCATGCAGCTGCTGGCAGCCCAGTATGCCAGGCGCGCACAGCGCCACTGTGAACTGCTGACGGAACGCCTGCAGGAGTGGGGAACATTTACGCACACCATGCAACAGTAGTCAGCATCAGAAAACTTCACTCCTGCAGCTGTGATTTGCTCTTCAGTTATTGATTTCAATGCATGCACCAAGAGCATAGCACAGCTGCACTAGCACTGTGGGTGGAATAACGCGATTGTTGCATTGTGCGCAGCTTGCCCAAGCGCTGTTGTGATCAGCCCGGCATCAGCCCCTCAGCGTCTGCCCTCACCTGGCCGCTGATGTACAGCGCTGGGCAGTGGCCGTGCCGCAGGCTGCTGTACGCGCTGCGCAGTGCTTCCCGCCAAGTGCTGACACGTGCTGCCAGGCTGCCGTCCTCCAGGGCTCGCAGCGCTGCCATGCTGGCGCTGCTGAGCTGCGCTGGCGGGTGCTGGTACTGCAGCAGCGCACGGCATAGCCGCTCCTGCAAGGTGCAGCAAGCAGCGCGACAGCAGGCACGCGGCAATGACCAGGTTGTCACAAAGAGTGAAAGCACTGTGCTGCTTTATTCACGACAGTACATAGTGTACAGTGCATGACAGAACACAACTATACGTGGCAGCTGATCCACACATGCTGGCTGACCTGGCATGTGCTGCCTGTACGCGTCTGCGCCTCACCTGGTTGCTCAAGCCAGCAGCATCCTGGCACTGACCGCCAGCAGCTACTGCATCGCACACTGCAGCGGGCAACAGCAGTAGCAGTGTTGGCATACACGCGAGCCTACACCAGCCTGTATGCACTGGGTGCTGCTGTGACATATAGTATCTAGCTGTGCGCGCAGCAGATCTCAACATGCCTTCATCGCATGCCTGCAACACATGCATCCACACAATCATCTGATGCTGGCACTGCTGGCGTTGCTGCCTGCAGATCGTTCGCCTCCCTTTCCCCTAGCAGCTCACCTGGGCCTAGGCCAGACGCGCGCTGCTCCTCCAGCACAGCAAAGGGTGCTGTAGACGACAGCCGCACCCGCAGCTTCACGCTCCAGTCCCACGGCAGCTGCTGCAGCCCCTGCAGGTGCCAGCGCTCCTGCACAGCAGCAGCTGCTGCTGCGTGTGCACCGCTGCTGCCGGCTGCTGCAGGCACTCGCATGCAGCCATCACGCGAGGTGTCGGTCGCGAAATGACGATCAATGTTGGCGACCTGCATGTATGATCACACCGCCAGTGGGGCAGAGTCAGCATGCATGGAGGAAGCAGTTGTCGCGCATGATGACTCATCATGCCATCAAGGGGGTGGACAGCTGAAACTGTGCAAGCATATTATTACTGCAGCAGACCGCATCAGGCTAATCATACAAATGTTTTGAAAAATTTTCTTCTGTTGCGCATAGTGGCAACTCTCCAGTTGTCGCCAAGTACTGGACAGTGCTGCTGTTGCACACTGATGTTCTGTGGTGAGGTGCCGAAGCAGCACGACTCTGCGTGTACTGGAGTCTTACCGCTTGCAGCCGATCGTCTTGCCCTCCAACCAAGCCGTGCTGGCTAAGCAGCTGATCCATGCTGTGGCACTGTTCATGCTGTTGCTGCTGTTGAGCGTGGGTCCTGCAGGATACAGGCAGCAGGGTAACACATTTATCTCATTCAGCATATAAGAGAACAAAGCACCGAGTGTGTCTCTGGCGGCGGCAGCCTTGTGATCTGTCTGCATACAAGGCATGCGTGCTGCTGAACTGCTGCGCCTAGCCTTGTGTTCGCCGCAGTCGAAGCTACATGTTGACTTGCCGTTTGCGATGCTGATTGTGGTGTGGCGCACATCACGGCAGCAGCATGAAAGCAACGAACCTGCTTGCGCCTGGCGCCAGCTGCTGCTGTGGTTGGTCCGGCTGCGGTTCAACGGGCTTTGGCAACTGCAGCTCCTTGAAGAATCCAGTGAAGTCAACAGCATTCCTGCACATGAGGCAAAACGAACGATGTGGGTCCAGGGTCCAACACCACAGGAACAGCAAGCGCAATTGAGCTGAGCGTGCCAATGCCTACACCAGCTGCATGCAGCAGCATAGTCACGAGCAAGATTCAGAGACTGATGACTTCAGAGACATCTCCTGCTGTCCAGGGCATCTGCCTGCAGCCTCCAACCTGCTATCCTGCTGCTGTCCTGCAAGCAGGCCAGCACCACCGTGCAGGCCCTGGCAGTGCCTTTTAGCTTCTTCCTCCAGCACTTGCGCCTGCAACATGCATCAAGCAATAGTAATTGCCTGCCAAACAGGAGATGCGCGAGTTGTACTGCCTGTCAACGGCAGCTGCTACTGTGCTGTCAGCAAGGAGAGCCGTCTCACCCTGAGGTCTTTGCGCTTGCCATTGTCGTCCATAAACGGCTTCCGATTGGGGTATATCTCAGATATCCGAGGTTGTTGCCAACTCGCTGCCATGTGCTGCTTGTCTCCCTTTTGCTGCTGCACTGCCTGCTGTTGCTGTTCTGCCTATGGTGTTGCAGCGCCGTTTAGGGCTCCTGGCAGCAGCAAGGGACTCTAGGCTTCATGTTTGTTGACCAAGAGCCAAACGCGCGCCTCAACGTCCACACGACAAGATAGGTGAAACTCCCAACGTCTCCCTGTGGTCCTGCCCGTGAGCAGCAGCAGGGTGGCACCCCAAGGCAATAATAATATCAGCCTGATTAATTGTAAAGATTTGTTGATAATGTATGATACTAGTGCTGATGGAGGAGGGAAGGAAGAGTTCAAATCGGTTGCAGACGACCAGTCCTGTAATCACGCTAGCTTATTCGTGCTGTGACGTTTAAGCACGACAAAACGATACAGATTGTGGACAGTGCCGCTGGAGCGGACTTTGTCGACGCTGAAGAACCCTGGCAGTCCTGGTGGGACGAGCCTCTGCAGAAGCCTTCTGCCCCGGGGGCATTTAATGTCAAGAGTTACAGTTTGCGTACGTGATGAAACTTCCTGGCAATGACTGCCAGCCGCTACTTCAAGAAGGGCGGATCAAAGAAATGATACCGTATCCACAATTTAAGTCATCACGCGGCAGCGAAAAATTTTCACAGTGACGCACCATAACTACGCATGCCCTGCACTGCCGTATAAGAAACCACGCGCGGAATATCATCGAAGGCACCTAAATATAAGAAAGCACTGCCAAATCATAAGAATTAGTGTGTTCTCATCTTTTGTGTGGATACGTTACAACGTGAAGGCAGTCGATATGTAACAGCATGTACTCATTCTTGCTGCAGCCATTACAATTACTGCTGCTTCACCAGATGTGCTGCTGCACGTCACCATATAATTTGGGCCAGATTAGATGCAACACCGCTTCAATGCTGCTGCTGTTTTACTGCTCAGCGTTAATGACAAGGGTGCATCCAATGGTTGCACGCAAGTCGCCAACAGTTTGATGCTGGTCATGCACCAGTCACGCAACATTTCACCATTCAACCATAAGGGTCCAAGTTGCAAAGACAGCGCACGACGTGTGCTGATGGCGAGTTTGGGAAACATGACCACAACAACCCCTAACCATGGTTGGCTACATTGTTTTGTTTCATTGTCTCATCGTTTGCAAGCTGCGTGTCTTGCGATAATTTCCACCATTGCACCTGGAAATGTTTTGGGTCAAAGGTGCCTGATATAATCAAAGCTGTCCGACTGTCGACAGCTTTGAGTACATCAGGCACATCTGTCCCAACACATTTCCAGTTGCAACGGTGAAGAGGATTGCGAGACACAGCTTGCAAACGATGAGACAATGAAACAAATGCAGCACTCACATGTTGCGAACGGGTGCCAGCTGTTGCGTGATGGCGTAGTGCACCTGATGCATGATGGTGTCAAACTGCTGTGTGTCTTTGCCTGGGCTGCTGAAGCATGTTTAGTCATCCCAAACCACCAGTTCTAAAACCACTGCGTCCACGGCAACCAACTTTCTGAATGCCAACAAAAGGCAGCGTGGCGTGCATGTCGTTCCTGACAACTGAATGCGTGTTGTGTTTGACCCCATCCACAATGCCACCTGCATGATGACCCCAGGTAACCATGCTGATGACCAGCAACTGCCAGGTTTGAATTATAGCTCTCAAAACGTTGCAAGTGGATGCCCACCAAGTAACATGCAGACCAAGCAACCAACGTGTGCATGTATGTCGGCAGGCAAGGAACGAAGGGCCAACAACCAGCACTTCAATCAGCACCAGTGATGCCAGCATATCAGATTCACGACACCTAAGCAACACACCCACAGGCCGTCCCATCCTACTCAGCAGCCGGTTCCCATGGCTAACCCATGCTGCCAAGTAGCACACCCGCACTCCACAACACTTATGTAGACAACTTCCAACTGCATACTCTGCTGCCTTGCCAAAGCAACTGTGTTTGTCAGTGCCCCCAATCCCTGCCTCGAGCACCCCAGCTCCTGACTCAACCCACCCCGGGCCCCAAACCTTCAGCACTTCTGCTGCTGCCGCCTGATTTGCCTGCCTGCCAGCTGTAGATACAACAGCGCTCAATCCATATGCTGCTGCACTGAACAGCACAGCACGATGTAGCACTTCCCAGCAGCAACACCTCAGCCCCGTCCCGGTTCCCTTCCCCACCCCACCACCCCACGCCTTGCCGTCACTCACGGCTGCATGCCGTTGACAGCAGATGCAGCACATCTGTGCCTGTCACCACACCCGCGGGCCGCTGGTCAGGGTCCACCACATACACGCGGTGGATGCCGTGCTGTGGCGCACCCAGCATCTTCACAAGCTCCTCAAGGCTGGCAGTGGCCTGGCAGGTGTACACGCCAGGCGCATGCGCCATCAGCACAGGGGGCCTGGCGGGAGGCCCAGGGCTGGGCGGTGCTGCTCCTGCTGCTGCAGGTGACGCTGCTGCTGCGGCTGGGGGTGAGGGCAGCGGGGAGCGCGCGGCCGTGTTCATGGGGATGGCCTGGCAGCAAATTGAGGGGCAGAGCAACAGACACACAGCAGGAGTAGGTGACAGAGTTCAGTAGCGAACGCGGTAGCAGCACCAGCAGCTTCAGACTCGAGGCAGTACATGCAGCCGCTACGAACGACGTTACAGCTATCATGAGCGCGCTTCCAGCCATTTGGTTCAAGCAGAAAAGGAGTGTGGTGGCTGCGTAGCATGCATCCACGCCCTCCCTCCATCCAACACCAGCTGCTGCCAGGTCGGCATCATACATGCAACAAGCACCCCCAGCATGCGTTGGATGCTTTGCCCCGCCACCAGCATGCGGCCAAGCGTCAATCCCCGTCGTTGCTGCCCACCTGGTCTGGTGCGAGTGGCTTGCTGGCCAGGAACTGCTTCACGCTCAGCGCCAGCACGCCAAAGCCGCCACGCCGCAGGTGGCGCAGGTCACTCGCTGACAGGTTGCCCACCAGGCGCATGTTCACGCTGCTGCCCACACCAGCCAGCACAGCCACGGCAGACACCCGCTGCTGCAGCAGCACGCGGAACGCCTGCAGGTGCAGTAAGGACAGCAGTAAGGTGAGCAGCAGCACACACAGCACGTATGAAGTCCATGACCTGCAGGCACTTGTCTCAGGCCAAGTCACGGCAGCAACACTGCATGCAACACGGGGCCACAGGCCCAGCCTTGCCACCAGAAACCTTCCTGCAAGCATCGCCCATACACCGAGCACAAGCACAGCTGCAAGTCACTTATCAGCAGTCCAGCGAAGCATTCCAACATGCCCACCTCCAGTGCAGTCACGCTCTCATGCACCGCCACCAGCTGCCGCCGCGGTGCAGGCCTGTGCCCTGCGCCCAGACTCCCCAAGCTCATCAGGTGGTGCCCGCCAGCAGACACACGCGGGCTCGCCGGTGGGCTCATCTGCATGGCTGTCGGCCCACCGCTGCTGGCACGCTGCAGCAGCGATGCACCTGGGAAGTGGTTCTCTTGTGCAGGCGAGGCAGGGATGCCGCTCAAGCTGCCCAGCAGGCCGCCACTGCCGCCGTTGCTGCCGTAGCCGCCGCCTGCAAGGGGTGGCTTGGGGCTTGATGGTATGTGGGGCAGCGGGCCGCCGTGGCCGTGGCCTGCGCTGGCGTTGCCGGTGGACAGGCTGGGAGGCCTGCAGCTGCCAGCACTGACACCTGCAGGGGCAGATGACACAACAGCCAGCGAGTTGTTGCAGGGGCTCATCAGAGGGGCGGCATGTACAGAACGTGCATCATGGTGCCAGCGCAGGATGCTGTGTGTCGTGGTGTCTGCTATGCTCTACCACAGCAAATGACTGTGTTGCTATGTGCATGCTGTTGACAGTCAGGCAATACCGCTGCTTGCAACATCAGCAACTGCCCACTGCTGCTCCACCTTGATTGACACACTCACACAACACTGTCTGCATTGCCAGCATTACATTACAGTCTTTCCAACCAGTAAAGTGTCTCAGGCATTTCACGCGCACCTGTCCCTGCTGGCCCTGCAGCCAGGTGCAGGCTGCCAGTGGCCAGGCCCAGCTCAGCCAGGCTGGCCTTGCCCAGCGGGCGCAGCGACTCGTGGTGCGCAGCAAGGAACCTGCATGGCAGCCAGCCGCGACACAGCGCAGGGCAGCAGCGTGCATGTTGAGTTGCATACCATGCTGACCACGTGCTGGTGATGATTGATGCTATGGCTTGAATAGGTGATATGATGGTGATGTGCTGGTGCAAGTTGAGCAATTGGCTCGACCCTTGAAGGGGTTACAGGTGGTGATGCTGGTTGACTTGGTTCAGGCGATGCAGCTGAATGTGCAATGTGTGCGACTCAGGAGCACCGCCACGGCATCGCGTTGTACCTGAGCACGTCTGACTGCGACAGCACTGACAGCGGGTGCTGCACATTGCCCGGGTTAGCCACCACAATGCGGTGGCTGGCAGCAGGGTGGCGGCTGTGGCCGGTCACGCTGCCGTTGTTGCTGCCGGCTGCTGCGGCCGCGATGGGGCTTGCAGGCACACGCGGCGACGATGACAGCGCAAAGCCTGCGCCCGACTGCCAGCTGCCCAGGTTGGTGTTGGGCGTGCGCGGCAGGAAGCAGCTCCTGCAGGGGAGGAGGCAGGAGCACAACACCAGCACAGGGGCAAGGTTCTGACTTGGTATTGACTTGGTCAGGCGGTGAGCAGAGATGAGCAGGTTGTCCACGCTGCTGCACCCATGCCAGCACATCATGTTGCGCTGCACGCTAGTCATGAAAAGCATTGCTGCTGCTGCAGAACATGTAGCTTGCTCTTTGAAACTGCAGCAGCGCCGATTACTGCTGCTGTGTGTTGCTGGGTGCTCACCTGATGACCTCCAGCAGGCTGCTGTCAGGGTCGTCTGCAGGCAGCACACACGCACAGCAGCGCACAAACCTTTGCTATTGGCACGCACATCAGCCATAGAGACAGCAGCAAATCCATCCATGCCCAAAGCACAGCTGATGCAGAACGTGCTCAGCTTGTCCAATGCTTGCGGCCACAAACCCAGCGCCACTGCCTGCGTGAGCTATTGACATGCTATCTGCACCCGTCTCTGCTTCATACAAAAGCCTTACGTCTGCCGTTGTCCGACCTGCCAGCTCTATGGCTGCGCTACTGGCTGCACACGCGCTGCCTGCTCACCGTGCAGCTCCCAGTCAGCGCACGCTGCTCTGGCATCGCCAGCATCAATGGCAGCCCGCACAGCAGCGTTGCTGTCAAACAGGGACAGCACAGGCCGCGCGCACAGCGCTGCACCCAGCTGCTCCAACTGCTCTGCGCTCAGCTCACCACTGCTGCCTGGCAGTGCCATGGTGTGAACATGTGGGGTGCAGGACAGGCAACTGATGGTGAGGATCAGAGTGCACAGCATACATCAGCCAGGGCGCAGGTAGACCCAGCAAACTCAAACAGTGCGCTATGTTGACAACTGTAATACCTTTGTTCCAGCATCAGTGATTGCTGGAACAACACGCGCAAGCATATGTGCATGTGCGCAGGGGTCGTTGCTATGTGTGCAGTGTTCGCTGCGCCATGTATGTGCCGCATCCAATCGCAGTCAGGCTTGTATACATGGGTGATCAGCATGTAGTTGTTTCCTTGTGCTCAGACAGGCTGATCTCCCAAAGCTGTTGTCAGGATTGAACTGCTGCATCGCTGGCGCGCACCTGCTGCAGCTGGCAGCGACTGTAGGAAGGCTGACAGCACAGCCCACACATCCACAAATCCAACTAGGGTGCCGACCGAGGGGGTGAACTCTGTGCCCCCTTGCTCGCTGACAAAGATAGGGGCACTGAGCACGCCGTGCTTGCTGAGTGTGTCCAGCACTGTTCCAACATCTACCGTATGGGCCACCCCCACCAGCGCCTTCTGCCGCTTGCAGAGGAGCAGATCTTTCAGCTGCGTCTGTCCTAACAGCTCTTTCAGCCCCTTTGCGCTTTGGTCCATGTTTTATCTTCGAAAGAATCGGCCTCGCCACACCAACGGGCAGGGGAACGATTGTGTTAGCTAGTGCATGGTTTCGTAATCAACAAGATCAACATCATTCACTTCACAGAAGACCCTGAGCTCGTGTATAGGACAGCGAAACGCTGTCACATTCGGTTGCAGTGCTGTGGCACTTCGTGGTGCTGTATTCCAGCAAACTGTCGCCTTTACCGTAAATTTGTCCCTTTTTATTGAGATCGAATCAGGCATCTCATACCAGCCACGTGTGCTGGGCTGGCTCGGCAGTAGATGACCTGGCAGGCCATTATCTTTCGAGTTTTCCCTCCTTTGCCCTGCGGGGTTGCATAATTGACAAAATCTGCACTCATGAGCCTACAGCCTGTATCTGTACGCGGATGCATGTCCATCCAAGCTTTTCGTCTCTGCTGTGCTGCAGCCTCTGCTGCAGTGCATGCTGCACAAGCGTGACGCTCTACCAGCTTGGCAACAACAGCTTGGTGAAGAGCGGCTCTCCTAGATCCTTCAATATAGCATGCCTGTGCCGATCACGTTGGCTTGGGTGGATGCGTACGCCCTGAAGATGCTGCGCAGCCTGTCCAAAGTTGACCGCTACCTGACGCGTGCCAGGGAGCTGTTGGCAGCAGGCAAGCTGCAGCAGTGCACCTGGCAGGATGACGGGGGCCTGCAGGCAGTGGCAGCTGGCAGTGCCTCTGACGTGTACATCGTGGCCCTGCTGCCTGCTGTGCCTGGGCCGTACACCACCTCGTGCAGCTGCCCCAGGTGTGTGTTGGATTGTACTAGTCTCAGCCGCGTAAGGCTGAGTGTTGTTGAAAGTGACTCCCGTGTGTGCCAACAAAAATCTGTGTATGATTCTCCCAAGGGCACAGTTGTACAGCTCGGCGCGGGTGCTGGAGCATCATGAACAGCAACAGTTGCAGCATAGCCCAATGCTAGCAGGCGGGCGGGCACCTCTGACCACTCAGCTTATTGAGCCGCAGGACTTCAGTGCAGAACATGCCAGCTCCCTGTGTGTATGCTTACCCATACTCATGGTTCCCTGCTGTGTTGTGTTGTGTTGCGGTGTCAGCCACGACAAGGACGGAGTGTGCAAGCATGCGTTAGCTGTTCTGCTGTGGGTTGTCAGCAACCCACCTCCAGCAGACCTGCAGCAGCTGGTAGATGACACAGTGGAGCAGCAGCAGCAGCAGCCAGAATCAGGAGCTCAGCAGCCGGAGGCTGCAGTCATGACACCCCTGTTGTCGCCTCAAGATGCACCTACACCTGCTGCAGAAGAGGAGCAGCCGTCCGCAGCAGCAGCAGCAGCAGCCTCACCTGCTACACAGGCAACACCCAGCCAGGCAGGCAAGCGCAAACGTGTACTGCCAGGCTCTCTCAGGACTCCTGCTGCAGCGCCAACACAGCCAGCAGCAGCTGATGGCCCGGGCAGCCCGTCGGTTGCTGTAGCTAGCCCTGCCAAACGACGGGTGACAGCAGGCAAGCAGCGCAGGACAGCAGCTGACGACCGCACACAAGCCTCAGGTGGCCAGAAGCAGCAGCAGCAGCATCAGGGGGCAGATGAAGAAATGCAGCAGCTGGCAGTGACACGCGCAAGGACGCCAGGGCTGGCCAAGCGCCGCCCCCGCATCGCCCCACCCTCAGCAAGCGCTGTGCAGGCAGCAGCTCCCACACAACCAGCACGGACACCCCTGACACCAGCTGCTCCTCCAGCAGCAGCAGCAGCGCCAGTGGCTGTTCGTCGCTTTCCCTGGATGCTGTCGCCTGAGCAGATGCTGGCAGTCAGTGATGATCAGCTGCTGCAGCAGGCACAGCACTGCCTTGACATAGTGGGGCGGCGCCTGGCAGCACCCTCCAACACAGCTGCAGCAGCTGCTGCCGATGGGCATGCTGCAGCTGACAATGCGACAGGGCGCCTGTCCAGCTTGCCGGGCAAAGAGACTGCAGTAGTGGAAGCGACATCAGCAGCTGCTGATACAATGATGCCGGTTGCTGGTGCAGAGCTGGTTGTGCCTGAGAGTGTGTCTCTTGGGAACGAGCACAATGCAGACCCGCAGCTCTCACGGCAGCCATCCGTGAAAGCACAGCAGCGGCAGCAACAGCAGCAGGTGCAGACCACACCACCATCGGCAAGGCGGCCGCGACCCAGTGTGGTGAGCAGGCTGCTGGATGATGATGATGATGATGATGATGAGCGTGGTGGTGACCAGGCAGGCACAGCTAGTTTTAAACCAGCAGCTAGCCTTGTGGAGCATGGCCCGCAGCATGCAGGTGCAGCGCAGCAGCATCAGCAGCAGGGCGTGGGCGGAGCAGGTGCAGCAGGTGTAGATAGTGCTGCAGATGCAGCAGGGGTAATGCGGCAGCCAGCAGCATCTGCTCGCAGCCGTGGCAGCATACCTGGCAGGAAGGACGGCAGCAGCCGCTCACACCTGGCAGCACTCGCCAGCAGGTTCCTTGACTGAGCAGCTGAGAGCAGCCGCGCCACAACGTGTTAAATACTAACAAGGCGTTGCCCCAGGTCCGTCCATTCCACATGATTTTGGGCCCAGCACGGTGCCTCAGGCAGGTTGTGCTGGCCATGGGCTTATGAATTCTTAGATGCCACGTGCTGCCAGTTTAATAGACAGAGTTACTCACGCATTTCAACGCTGTAACACAGCGGAAGTTCCCCAGTCATGAGGCTCACAATGCGCTGCGAAGTGCAAGGCCATTCACATATGCAACATATGCCGCTGCTGCAGACTCAGCAGGTGTTGGCCGGCATACCATGCGGCAGGTCTGCATACAACAGCGCCGTTGTCACAACGCATGATGCTTCCTGCTGATGCGCAGGCACTTGTCGGCAGTTCTTGTGGCGTGCTGCAGGCTCTGATCGCCGCCACAAACACAGCACGTGCATGGTTGCCGGGGCTCTCTCAACAAAGCAAGGCTCGGTGAGCTTGAGCCACAAAGCCGTATCTTACAACACTGCACTTTCCAAGCAAGAATCAACCACGACAGGCTAGGCAACAACCCCCACAACAACAACACATAGAACCACCGGCAATATTTGGCAGCCAAACTTTGGCATACGGTATGCCATACTGGAGTTGAACTCCAGCCACAACCCTCAGGGTTGGCAACCCTGCGCGGTGCAGCACTGTAGCTCTGCTTGTGGTGCACCACGTGGTAACAATCTACATCCAGCGGCAGTGAACAACACCGCTAGCTAATGCACACATAAAACAACAACACATAAGCCCAGCCTGGTCCCTTTTGCTAAAACGCTCAGCGTCGGATGATCGCCAGTTGCAACAAGCCAGCATCATGCAACGCTATACAGGCACACGTGCCTGTCCGTGGCAACAACGCTCAGCGGCTTAGGGCAGTTGTCCACCCGGTGGACAGTGGGCCACTGCGGCCAAGTTGGCATGATCCAGCAGGCCAAGCTTGGCAACCACCCTCCCGACTCCAATGCCCTCAGCTGTATGGCCAGGTGTGGTACCAGAGATCACCACATGCCTGCAGCACACAGCAAGGCACAACGGCATCTGTCACGCTGTTGTACACATGCAGGAGCTCTTGCTGTGAGCCAGGCATTTCCTGAAACAGAATAAGCACAGGCGCTGCCGGCTGTGATCACTTGCTCTGCATGTGTTGGTCAGGTTGTCTAGCTGTTGGCTGCGCAGACCAGACCACGAGGCAACATCGTATTCATGTGAGTGCCGCACTGCAGTGCATGGATGTGGCATAATGATGCGAACTGTACACATTGCATAATGCAAACTCTACACCCTCTTCATGTGTTGACGCAGCCGCCGCCTCACCTTCGTCATCCCCGTCAGACAGCTGTGCTGCGTATGCCTCCAGCTGCCAGGCAGACTGCGTGGCCATGTCCTGCAGCAGCTGATGCTTCAGGGCCAGCTCAAGCTTGTCAGTGGCGTCCTGCCACACCTCCCCTGCAGCGGGTTCGGGTACAGCCTGCGCGCCGTCCTCCTGCTGCTCATTGTCAACGTACATGATGCTGCTGCCAGCGCGCAGCTTGTCCAGGGTGGGCTTCACCAGCCTGCGGCACGCACAAGATGCAGCACCAGGAGCCATTCAGCTGGCCGTAGCACAATTAATCCCAGGAGCTGCAGCTACCTTGGCACGCTGCAAGGTGTGTGTCCTGATTGCCACGGCTGTGTGGGACCGTGTTTGTGCCACCAATCAGTGGCCACTGCCATGGCATATGCAGAAGTCATCGGTGACGGACAGAAGCAGCTGCCTGCTACCAGACTGCTTCCAGCTAGCAAGCAGGAGGAGCATCAGTACCAGCGTCAGCATTCTGAGTGTGCTGGTATGCCTGTGTTTGTGGAATTGAGCATGGTTAGGTAACCCCCGACAGCCCCAAGATGGCATCATACCGCCGATGCTGGAGAAACATGATCATCCTAGTACATGCATCTGGTCAAGGCTTTGCAAGGCCACATTCCTTCATGGGTCACCGCATGCAGCAGCAGAGCCGCACCTGTCGTACATGGCTTCGTGCACGCTGCCACGCCCCACCAGGAGCGTGGCGTGCTGCTGCTGCTGCTGCTGCTGCTGCTGCTGCTGCCCAAAGCGGTGGATGCGGCCCAGCAGCTGCCGCAGCACGTCCTCGCGGGGCAGCGTGCCCACCAGCAGCAGCTGGCTGCAGCAGGTCAGCGTCAGCCCAGCAGACTGCTCGTGAGCCTGCAAGGGGGCAGCAAGCAGCAGCAGGTTGCTGAGGGTTATTGTCTTGGCCAGACGATATCTAGGTTCATTTGGCTTGCTTCAGTTTGGTCTGTACTGTGGGTGAGTCTGGCATGTGCTTCGGATTCTGCAGAAAGCCAGCACTTTTTAATGCAAGGAGGTCATTGCTGCATCGCCAGAACCTCACCCTGGAGCCCATAATCAAACACACTGCGGCGTCGACATGTGCAGAGCCTGACTGCTATGCTGGTGTTTGCAAGTTGTGCAGTCAGCGCACCTGGTGACCCAGCCTGAGGATGAGCAACACTTTTGCCTGAGGGCAGCAATGTTCGATACAACACGCTCATGCATCGCCCAAACCTCACCCTGGAACCCATAATCAGAAGCACTGCTTTGTCAGCATGGACACAGCTCAACTGCTATGCTGGTGTTTTGTGCACCGTCAGCGCACCTGGTGTCCCAGCCGTAGGATGAGCACCCAGCTAAAGCTGCTAGGCAGGCTGAAGCTGGGCAGCCTGTTGGCGCCATCCCTGCCCTCCAGGCTGGTGGCAGGGATCTCCAGCTGGCTGCACAGCAGCTGCACCTGGCTCAGCACCTGCCTGTTGCTCACAGCCACAACCACCTGCGCCACACCATCAACCAGCCACAGGCGCAGCAGGCCAGTTGCTTGTCAGGCTGGCGGCACCTGAGGTACGGGATGTAGCACTGCACCATTGGGCAATCTACTGGTGCCGCACACAACAGTTGCTGAGTAACTTCAAAAACGTGCAGCCTTGCGAGTGCATGCACTGGTCAGCGCTGCCACCATCGTGATGGTAGGCGGCCTTCCGCTGCAAACCTGAACAACTGCAGCACATACAGCAATCTGTTTGGCATGGCTTGTAGTTACGCTGGCTGCATACATGCAAGTGGCCCCAGATTTGGCCTTTGTGCCTGCCACAGACCTTCTGCTTTGTTTTCGCGCCTTGTGCCGCGTTGCTGTGCTTGATGTCCAGCAGGTGCTTCGCCAGCCCAGCCAGAACGCAGCCGTAGCGGTTGCGCAGGTCTGGCAGGCTGGACGCAGCATGCCTGCGAGATTGCAGCAAAGCAGCAAACATGCAGAACGATCATGTTGTCTACTCAGTCAGACTGAGTCTACACGCATTGGACGGCATGCTAGAGCTCTGGCTGGGTCCGACCTATCAGTACTGCTACTGCAGCATGTACTGCAGCCCAGAACATGTGTAGTGATCGGTTGTGAGCAACTACAAGCAGCTGCCAAAGGGCAACCTTCGCTCACACCTGCTGTCTGCGCGTGCGTCTGCCGCCACCGCCAGCAGCTGCAGCCGCACATCACCAGCCAGGTGCTCAGCACGCCTCTCGTGAGCAGCGGCAGCAGCCTGCGGCAGCCAGCAGGGACACACGGGGGCGTGTGCAAGCACCACAAACTCAAGTTAGACAGTGTCTGCGCTAGCTTGCCAAAGCAAACCAGTGATAAGCATGCACACTCTCAACTTGTCAAGACTCAATGAGAGTCCGTAGCGCGGATTGCAGCATGGATATCATACCAGAAGAAAAGATGGTGTGTGTGGACAGATCCAGTCCTCGAGCCTAGGCTGCATGGTGATGTGGCATGCAAGAAGGAAATCCTTCAGGGAAAGACCCTGGCACTGGCATACCTGGCCTGGATGCAAGAAGCAAGCATGTTCATGCCCAGTGCAGTCCCTGCACCCATGATGGGTGGTGAGCTGTTTGAGAGAAGTGAACCCTGACTCAGGATCCGATGATTGGCTGCAATGTACTACTCGTATGATTGGATGCAATGTACTACTAGTATGATTGGATGCAATGTACTACTCGTATGATTGGATGCAATGTACTACTAGTATGATTGGATGCAATGTACTACTAGTATGATTGGATGCAATGTACTACTAGTATGATTGGGTGTGACCTTCTCCAGCTGCAATGTACTACTCATATGGCATCATTGCCTGGGTGTGACCTTCTCCAGCTGCAATGTACTACTCATATGGCATCATTGCCTGGGTGTGACCTTCTCCAGCTGCAGTGTACTACTCATGTGGCATCATTGCCTGGGTGTGACCTTCTCCAGCTGCAATGTACTACTCGTATGGCATCATTGCCTGGGTGTGACCTTCTCCAGCTGCAGTGTACTACTCATGTGGCATCATTGCCTGGGTGTGACCTTCTCCAGCTGCAGTGTACTACTCACATGTGGCATCATTGCCTGGGTGTGACCTTCTCCAGCTGCAATGTACTACTCATATGGCATCATTGCCTGGGTGTGACCTTCTCCAGCTGCGGTGTACTTACTCATATGGCATCATTGCCTGGGTGTGACCTTCTCAAGCTGCGGTGCACTACTCATATGGCATCATTGCCTGGGTGTGACCTTCTCCAGCTGAAATGTACTACTCGTATGGCATCATTGCCTGGGTGTGACCTTCTCCAGCTGCAGTGTACTACTCATATGGCATCATTGCCTGGGTGTGACCTTCTCAAGCTGCAGTGTACTACTCATATGGCATCATTGCCTGGGTGTGACCTTCTCCAGCTGAAATGTACTACTCGTATGGCATCATTGCCTGGTGTGACCTTCTCTGTAGCTGCAGTGTGCTGCTCATATGGCATCATTGCCTGGGTTGAGCCTTCTCCAACTGCAGTGTACTACTCATATGGCATCATTGCCTGGAATTGACCTTCTCCAGCTTCTCCAGCTGCGGTGGCCACTACTCATATGGCATCATTGCTACCAGGTGTGACCTTCTCCAGCTGCAGTGTACCTCATGTGGCATCATTGCCTGGGTGACCTTCTCCAGCTGCAATGTACTACTCGTATGGCATCATTGCCTGGGTGTGACCTTCTCCAGCTGCAGTGTACTACTCATGTGGCATCCATTGCGCTGTAGCGCCAAAGCGTTACTGTACACTGAGACGCAAGGGAGAACTGTCGGCATGCTCCTCCAATCCGTATTAAGCCCAGCACCGCTCCTCGACTGGGCTCCTGACGCCAGACCTGAACCCTTGCGGGTAAGCCCAGAGCCAGGATCGGAACCGCATGCCAGGGCCTTCGGCCCTGTCTGGGGCTGAATTGGGGTTTGCCTAGCCACATAGGCTTCGCCTGACATGGCTTTGGCCTGAACTGGGATTGTTGTTCCCTTGCTGCCTGTTACAATTGCCTGGGTGTGACCTTCTCAAGCTGCAGTGTACTACTCATATGGCATCATTGCCTGGGTGTAACTGTCCTTCTCCAGCTGCAGTGTACTACTCGTATGGCATCATTGCCTGGGTGTGACCTTCTCCAGCTGCAGTGTACTACTCATATGGCATCATTGCCTGGGTGTGACCTTCTCCAGCTGCAGTGTACTACTCGTATGGCATCATTGCCTGGGTGTGACCTTCTCCAGCTCAGCCCACCTTGTGTTGGTCGGCGGGCAGCTTCATCGCGGGCACGCTCCTCACGCCTGCCAGCAGCCGCAGCAAGGCCTCCACATCAGCCAGCAGCCGCTGACTATTGATGGTGGCTTGCTGGATGTCGGCCATGGTATGCCGAACAATGTCCAAAGCAGCAGTGTTGCAGCCCTGCAAGGGATGCCAGTGGAGGGGTTGCAGCTAGGAACTGTTGGTAAGCAGCCCACGCATGCCATGCTGCATACGGCAGCGCAACCATACCTGTTACAGTAGTACCCCTATTGGGGCAGCTACATGTGTGAGAACTGAAACCAAATCTGAAAGCACATGCGCACACGAGCATGTTGACTGCCAGTCACTCAGTGGAATTAGACATGGTGGGGTAACTATGAACAGCTCTCTGACAGGATGTCACTGGCCAAGTCAGTAACACTTAGTCTATAAACACTGTTGTTTCTGGCAGCCAGTTGCACAGCGGGTCAGTGACCATGTGGCAGCCAGCGCCAACTGGCAGTGCATTGTGCTGCTGAACAGCTACCTGCACGTGTCAGTGATGCATGCAATTGTTGAGAGTGATGCGTGGCGTGCACATGGAGCGTCTATCGCATCAATATATGACCTTGAGCTTGATGCTGCCTCAGTGTTTGCAGCTCTGGTGCGCTTAGTAAAGATAGGTGGGCCGACGTTGGAGCTGCTGTTGCCGACGCTAGGACGGCACCCAGCAATCATGTCACCATAAGCACGCATGTGGCGCGGGCACACAGTATGGGGCCTGATGACGTGTTTGACCGTAGTACACAACCAGCTTCAATGCAGTTGTGCTTGCCTTTTAGGGTGTTGCAGTGCTTGGCACGACTCCGTGCTGGAGCAGCTCTGCTTGAAGTTCAGCTCGGCCGCCATTCTCGCGTGCCAAGGCATCAACCGGTGGGCCCTTGCACCGGGCCTGATGTAGCAAGCAGGGCATTTTGGCGCACCCGCGTGCTTGCAAGGACAGGCACTTATGACAATGTGGTGGATCTTAAGCACTTTCTTTTACAGCGCCCTGCTTATGACCACTTGCGTAGTTCGTGCACGACAGGTACTGTGGAGCGGTATGCATCTGAGTTAGTCTCCAACATCTTGGGATGTGATGATCAAGAGTGCCTAGCTGTGGTGGTGTACCAGATGTGGCTGTATCGGTCTGTTTTGCTAGGGTTGTCACTATAATGGAGAGACGTTGTGTTCATCAAGATGGATACAGTATGGCCTATTGCTGTGCTCAACTCTTTCCGGATCCGTCACGTGTTGACAATGTGTTCATTTGGGGTGGCTCATTCCATCTAAGACGGTAATTGCGGTTTACGTCAGCACTGCAGTCACCTGGTTATATGCTGTCTCACGTGCCCTGTCCAGCCACTGGAAAGGCGTCCTGGAGCAGCCTGCATCCACATCAAATCTGCCCTGGATCTGCTGCAGCGCCCGCTTCTGCTGCTTCAGTGGCCTAGCTTCCCCGCCGCCGCTGCTGCTGCTGCTGCCAGCTGCTGACACACCTGCGGTGGTCACTGCAGCTGATGTACGGATGGGTGCAGTACGTCCCTCGATACGTCTCAGAACTAGATCAAATGCCACCAGCTGCTGCTTGCATGCCTGCACTGCGTGCTGCAGCTTATCTGCTGCGTCAGCAGGCAGTTGCAGCAGTGACTTGGCTGCTGCTGCAAGCGTCTTCTTCCGATCAGCTGCTGCAGCTGACCTCATGATGGCTGTCGTCTGCTCGTCTCCACACTGCGCAGCAGCTGTCTGCTGCATCAGCCGCTGCCAAGAGAGCACCAGGTCAGCACGTGCCTGCTGCACACATGCGGTCCAGCTTGCCCACTCCTGTGCGCTGCTGCTGAGCGAGCTGCGCTGCAGCACTGCCTGTGTAGCACTAAGCACACTGTACACTGAGGACACAAGGGAAGAACCCAGGACATGCTCCTTCAATCCGTAGTAAGCCCAGCACCACACCTCGACTGGGCTCCTAGCGCCGGACCTGAACCCTTACGGGCCAGCCCAAAGCTAGGATTGGAACCGCATGCCTGACTGGACTGGGGTTTGCCTAACCGTATAGGCGTCGCCTGATACGGTTTCGGCCTGGACTGGGACTGGTGTTCCCTTGCTGCCTGTTACAGCCTGCCAGGCTGCTGCATCCTTGGGCAGTCCCTCAACCGCAGATGCCAGATGAGGCACCACATCATCGCACATGTAAGCGTTGACAGCAACGAAATCATCACAGCCCGCAGCCATGCTGTCGGCGCTGCCAGCTGCTGCAGCTGCTTCCATGTACCTCTCTGTCAGCTGCTGGCGCTCCTCTGCTGTCGTCCCGTCAGGCTGCAGCTGCAGCTGCTGCCACAGCACCTTCGCCAGCAGCTGCTGCATCCTGCGCCACTTCACTGCGAACTTCCCATCTGCGGCTGTGAAGACCTCAAAGCCAGTGTAGACACCCTCACCCCCTGCAGCACCGGCCTCAGCCGCTCCTTCTGCTGCTGCTGCTGCAAGCTCTGCTTCTACCCTGTTCTCATGCTGCTGCTGCAGGTCCGCCACCGTAGGCAGTGCATATGGGCCTGTCAGCAGCTCTTCAGCTTGATGCAGCAGCTGCAGCGGCGTCTGCCCATCAACCCCGCCTGCAACAGCAAGCTGCAGCAGCGTCTGCCCATCAACCCCGCCTGCAACAGCAAGCTGCAACAGCCAGCTGCAGCAGCATCTGCGCCGCTGCTGTCGCCTCCATGCCTGCTGCCAGCAGTGCTGAGTCGGCCAGCAGAGCAGCCAGTGCATGCAGCGGGCCCAGGCGCTGCTTGACGGTGCCCGAGGTGGGGCCGCAGTACCCAAGCAGCAGGTCAGGGAAGAAGCCTACGCCAGACAGGTCGATGGTCGACGGTGCTGACGGGGAGCTGTAGGATGGCAGCTGACAGCAGCAAAGCAGCCGGCAGCAGTACAACACAGTGCACGCATGTATGGCAGAAAGCACCGTGAGTAAAACACCATCTCAGCCTAAGTGCAGCACGCAGAATTCAATATATCATCGCAATTGAGTGGCTGCTGAGTATGGAGGCTGAATGTCTGGCAGAACTAGGCAGGTGTTGAAGCCTGACAATCCAACCGACCAGTAGGATGTGCCTGGGCACTGCCACAATGACATGATGTGCAAAAGGATTCCAATGCCACGCTTCCTATAACTGCATGCACTGAGTACCACTGCTTTTTGTGCGTCGTACAGCAGCTCATACCGTATGCAGGGCTCTAACAGTGCGTGCTGCTGGCCGCCCACCTGGGGATGCAGGCCTGCCCGCACAGCACGGCTGAAGATGTGCGACACCTCAACGGGGTCACCGCCATCATCCTCTTGCAGCACCTGCACGCAGCGCAACGGTATGCCAACCGATAGAAAGGGATTGAGTACAGGCATACACTGCATGCCGCTCATGCCACATGTTGCGTGAATGCAGCATCCGCCAATCACACGCGACGCTGCTGCGCATCATTCAAACAGCTGAGAAGCACTGGGTCAGCTAAGTGCTACCAGCTGTCTCACGACATGGCTTAGGAGTGACAAGGCAATTCAGATACCAGCTATATCTATGGTAGACTAAGAGCAATCCTGGCAGTGGCCATGATCTGAATGTGGCATTGCCAACCACAACACGCACCTGGCGAGCAGCCGCCGCCAGCAGCCCATTGACTGCGCCATGTGCGTGCACCAGGTCAATGCGGTCAACCGTGAAATGAAGCGCAGGAATCGGGTACTGCTGCTGCACCTCTGACAGCTCCCTGCGCAGCAGCAGCGGCCCCAGCAGCTTGGCTGCCACCTGCAGCTGCTCAGCCCTGGCTGCTGCGCCTGGTGCGTGCTTGCCAGCAGCATCAAGCGCCTTGCTGACCAGGGACCGCACCGCGTGGCCTGTTGCGGCCATCTGGGCTGCCTCAGGGCCCAGCTGCTTCAGCCAGTTGTGCTCCGCCTCGTTGTACAGGAAGCACAGGATGCTGCCGCTGACCCTAGGGTTGGAGGCGAACGGCGTGCCTGCGGATGAGAGGCAGGTGCCGTGGAGCGGGGTGAAGTGCCAACTCAGTGAGTGGACTGAGTCAGCGTGGTATAAGCTGTCACCTCTGCAGCCACAGCTTGCCGGCGGCTGCATGACCGCCAAGCTGTACACACTTGAAACCACAGCTGCTGTCTATGTTAGAGTTACCAAACAGGCAGAGCCATAGGCTAGCAGTATGCACGCAGCGCCGCAGTGCATGCCTATTCAGACACCAATCGCCACAGGAGGACCTGTTAATGGCTATAGGTGGCAGAATCTACTGCTTGCTGTCAACTGTCGGCCAGGCATGCCAGTGGCCCACTGTGACAGCCTGTGACAGCTTCGGAAGCGCCTCACCTGAGAGAAACCACCTGCTGGCTGCCACCAGCTTGGCTGCTGCCCTGCACACGCCGCTGCTGCTGCCTGCGCCCAGGCGCTGCGACTCATCCAGCAGCACCCTGCGCCAGTGGATGCAGCCCAGCGGGGAGCCGCTGCCCACGCCCCTCATGCGGTGCTGCTCGCTCTGCATGAACATAAAAGCACAGACGCCAAGGTGGCAAAGAGTACGCTGCTTGTGCTTGCCAGCACAGCCAGGAGGGTCCGCCGACAAGACACATGCTGTGACTGCTGCCACCCAAGCAGTCATGAACCAGGCACGCATTGTGGTGTGGTGGACGTATGCTGCAGCCAGATTGTGCTGTGTGCATGCCCTGATTACACAACACAACTATGTAACGCATCAGGGTACCACAGAACGTTGTATGACATTGATGCCAGCAGGTGTTGCATTGAGCAATGTTAGCGCACCATGAAGTTTTCGTAGCTCATGAGCACCACGTGGTAGCTGCTCAGCTGCTCTGCTGTAGGCGGCTGCTCCAGCAGCTTGGCCTGGGCTGCAGCCCTGCGGTGCTCCTGTGACCTGATGTTCTTGCCGTGCTGGGCGGCGCCTGACGGAGGCAGCGCACGTCAATGAAATAGTGCGCAGTCAGCAGCGGCAGGCTGATCGTCACCAGCACACCACCGTATGGCCCAGAGGCATGACTCACTCATGGGTGGGCCACTCATGTGTGCAGTACAAAACGACATCACAATACGTTTTGAAACAAATTGCCAGTGCGCCAGCCTGGCTCTGCTGCATTGTACTAATTTGACTGCTGTGTGTATCTGCCAGATGCTTTGCTACTGGTTGAGCGTGATGTGCGTATCCCTTGCTGCCCGATGGGTCACAGCCCTCGGGAGAGTCCATGCAGCAATCCGGCTGTCGCTGCTGAACCACGACATTAGCCCTGGCAACACGCTACCCATGCGCCATGTACAACATGACGCTGTAAAGCCACGAGCAAGGCAGCAACTCACATCCGGCTGCCCGCTTTTGGCTACCCCCCCTGCCCACACCTGTGAACTCGCACACCACCATGCGTGGGTCAGCGCCGCACTTGAGCAGCAGCTCATCTACCCACTGCCCCAGCAGGATCTTGGGCACCAGCACCAGGCTGCCGCCAGGCCTTAGCTTCAGCCGCTGCGCTGCTGCTCTGCAGGCCCTGTCTGCGGCTGCGTTGGCTGCTGCTGCTGCATGTGGCGCTGTGCCTGCCATGAGCAGGATGGCCTGCACCGTCTTGCCCAGGCCCATTGCGTCTGCCAGGATGCCGCCAGGGGGCAGCTGCAGCAGACACAACACCAAACATAGCAGGCATGTTTCGGGCTACCTGACTCATTAGTATACTGCACTATGGTACAAGACATGTAGTTGGTTGTTTGCATCTTAAACCGCCACCAGGGGGCAGCTGCAGCAGGCACGACACATGCACAAATGTCATGGACTGCTGCAAGAGAGTTGCAGGCTGTCCATGGCGCAGCGCCCTCCGAAGCCACCAGTGTGTTTGGCAGGCGCATGAGGAGTGGGCCTCTGCTGCTGCACGCAGCGCGGTGGCCTGCTGCTGTGGCCACCAGTGGTGCGCCAAGAAGCTGATATTGTGTTACAACACGTGGTTGTCACATCAGCCCTCACCTCATGTGTGACAGCTGTGCCGTCCACGTCCAGTGTGACCTGGCCTGGCTTGGCCTCCCGAGTCATCATCCAGGCCACACCCTGCTGCTGGAAGCGAATGGCTTGCAGGTCACTGTGCAGCAGCTGCTGGGGGCTGCAGCAGACATCAAAGCAGCAGCACACACCCCACGGGTACACTGTGATTTCAGTTGTGCACGTGTATGGCAGCCCACGTGCATGGGGCCTGACATGGCCGCCTTGATTCAGCTGTTCCAAACCAAACTTGGTTTGCATTGAATGCATGCCAGAACAATTGTATGTGGCTGTAGCACCAGCTTGGCACACACACCTTGCAATGAAAACACATCCCACCCCTCTACTGCTGCAACATCCTAGAGTGGCAGCTCACATGGGCCATGGGTTGGCCGTGGGCTGCTGTGCTGCTTGCAGGCCTCCAGCAGCTCAGGTGCACTGACACCACCACCAGCAGCAGCAACAGCAGCGTCACTGCCGTCAGGCTCTCATGATCAGCAGCAGCTGCAGCACCACCCTGCTCGGTCGCTGGCGCTTGCAGGGTCTGTGTGCTGCCACTGCTTTGGTCGTCACCAGGCGGCAGCAGCGCTGCTTGTGCAGGCTGTGCAGCCGGTGCTGCCAGGCCAGCAGCAGGCACCGCAGGTGGCAGCGTTGCTGGCGGTGCGGCATCGCCCGGTACAGCTGCTGCTGGTGGCTCTGTGCCATGACCAGGCTGCAGTGGCAGCACGCCAGCAGCATAGCTGGGCCCAGCGTTTGGCGGTGGTTTGGCGCAGATGGCAATGTAGGTGTTGTTTTGGCTGATGATGTTGCCGATGCTCTCAGCATCTCCCCCGCGGGCAACCACAGGAGCAAACCCTGCAGCAGCGCAACCAGGCATGAGCACAATGGTAAGCAACCAACGTGTTGCAACAAGAAGCAGCCAGAGCTTCCAGCATATGTCGGTTGCGGCTGCCATACTTCTGCAGAGCTGCCCACTGCAATGTTAGCAGCTCAAGTGGCTAGTCCCAGGTAGCACAGGCTGCCCCCGTGTATGCTGTATCAAGCGCCACAAGGATGATGATTGGCTTCTTGCGTACAACGATCTGCTCCGCGGCTCTTCAGCTGCTCATGCTATGCTGCCTCACCCTCATCTGCCTGGTCTGTGTAGGCCAGCAGCACCTCGAGTTCATCAACAGGTGCACCTGGCAGGTGCTGAGCCAGGTCCTGCTTCAGTTCGCCCCAGGTGGCTGATGCCTGCAGGAAAAGGTGGACAAGATATGCTGGAAGATGTTTTTGGCTGTGTCCTTTACACATGGACTGCTGTGTGAGCCCTGCATGTCTTGCAGCACCGGCATGCTGTGCTTGCTGACTGGGCAGGAACACAGCATGCCACCATGATGGTGTGGCCTGCTGCTGCATACTTGGCTTGAACATCGCAGACACCAGTTAAATTGTTGCTTCCAGACTTAATAAATTTGTGTATCTATGTGCACTCACCGGGAAGCTGGTGAGGCTGAACTGAAACTGCTCCTTTGCGACAGCAAGTGTGCTGCATTGCAGCAATGCCGCCCGTTGGGAGCCAGGCAGCGCACAGTAGCGAAATCAGCGCTGATCACTCATTATCGTAGGTCGCTTTTTTTGCGATGCCTTGTAGCAGACGTCAAGCACTGGCCGGTGCGTGCATCCTGACAGCTCCTGAGCTGTGCATCAGTGTTCGTACGTGTTTCTTTCTTGCTGTCAAGCCTTCGATGGTGATATTTCACCCAATTATCTGTTGTCAAGCAGGCGAATCGGCTGTCATAACAACTTCTCCACTACCGGGTGCCTCGCGATTAGTCACCGCCGGTCAAGAAGGGAGAAGCCGAACAGTCACAGTGCAAGTAGGTATTGCTGCATGCCGATGCCAACAAAGCCCCTACCCAATCCTCAGCAACCCTTGAACAAAGCAATGAAACAATTGAATATTACTGCTGGGCTGCCTGCCATGCCAAGCCCTAACATCCCAAGACAGTGCAGCCGTTATGCATCTTGCAGCATGCAGGTCGGGTAGTACGGCATCATACAGTCCAACAAGCAATCAAGGTCGACCTTACGGCAGGGACAGTCATTTTAAAGATGGTGAATTTATTTAGCACCTCGCTGAAAGTTCACTGTAGAGTACAGCTGCTCGGACATGTACAGCATTCGTGTTGGTCAGCTTTGCGCTTGTGCGCATGTCACGCAGTGTTACAAATGTTGTTATCATTGGTGTTCAGGGCTCGTACCACAAGTTCGACATAAATTATCCTACTCGCTACACTGTTGTGACACACGTCTGAGCCAGTCAGCTGTGCTAAGTTATAACTACTCAGCACATGTAACAGTGTCTGTTATATCAGGTCGATCATCGAGGCTCACTCAGCTGCCAGAATCATCAAGCATGGGTTGCAAGTGGCCCGATTCAATTCACACAAAGTCGCACACATCACGAATGTTTTCAGGGTAATACCATAACTCAGCTGCTTGTCACTGACTCAACCCTTCTGTCTGTGCATCAACGGGTAGGTGGGCTTTGTGCTGTACTGATGCAGCTGCTGCTGCAGCGGCGGCTTCAGTGGGTCGGCTGCTGCCAGGCTGCTGCAGCTGAGGAGGCCCCTCTTGCAGCTTGCCTGTCAGGCCAGCCAGCAGCAAGTGTGCCGTGTCGTTCACTCTGTTGAGGTGCCAGCCTGCCGCCGGCCCTGCATGCAGCCAGCTGAGCTCAGTGACGCTGGTGTTGTCTGTCTCTATCTTCCAGGTCATGCCCGGGCTGCTGCCCAGCACACTGCGCAGGAAGCTGCGGGTAGGCACACGGAGCAGCAGCAGCATGCGTACAGCAAAATCAACCCTGTGCTGCACAGGCAATGCCATTGCAGTGCTGCCCCAGGAGGACA
Organism: Tetradesmus lagerheimii; assembly: GCA_902809745.2. Taxonomy (NCBI): domain Eukaryota; kingdom Viridiplantae; phylum Chlorophyta; class Chlorophyceae; order Sphaeropleales; family Scenedesmaceae; genus Tetradesmus; species Tetradesmus lagerheimii. Next base: position 16,451 of record CADDIJ020001443.1, on the reverse strand, counting down.
GCTTGGGCACACCGAAAGAGATCACCCCAGTGCAATGAATCATGTTGACAGTAGAAATGTCCTCCTTCTGGTAACACAAAGAACATCCAACAGCTTGCAGCTCTTGCAACAGCTGCAACTAGCCAGAAAAACCAGACACAGTAGCTGTGTACAGTGGCTATTTTATGCATCTGGCCTGTAGCTAGTCACATTAAAGAATAACGCCACCCACCACTTGATGGCCAGGCCGTGTGTGACCACCACTGCAGGCGGCCCACCCCACTGCAGCGACGGCAGCAGCTGCCTGTGCACGAAGCTGGCCAGCCGCGCCTCCAGCTCCTGCTGGCTCTCCCCGCCAGGCGCTGCAAAGGTGAAGGGGTCTGCTGCGATGCGCTCCAGCACCTCAGGCTGGGGTGGCAGGAGGATGTGGAATACCAGCAGCAGGAGCATGGCAGGGGTTGGCAGATATGTGCTGCCAGCATGGTAAGCATCATCACGCTGCCATCTGATGCCACCCCTCAGGCTATGAAAGCAAGAGCATCATCATCATCATCATCATGGTGGCGAAAGCTGGCTGTTTCCGACAAACACATGAACTACATTCAATGCACACGGCAGTGCAGGGCTGCTGCTGGACAGACAGCGACATAATGCACATCAAATTGCAAGTGTTGCTGGTGAGTTGCGCCCGCCTCTGGCACCTCATTCGCTTCCGCTGCTGCATGAGCTGGCACACACTGCTGGCAACTGGCTGTGTATTTGGCAAGCTTGTGAACAAAATTGCGTTGCCGCAGCACCAGCAGCAGCAGCAGCGGCGGCTCACCGTGTAGCACTGTGACCTGGGCTGGCCCTCCTGCAGTGCATTGCCGACCAGCGTGAGCAGCAGCAGCAGCGCATTAGTAGGCCACTCTCAAGTTACCGCCAGGAGCCACAATTACCAGGGTACAAACGGGGCAAGTGTCACTTTCACCCGCTGCCACATGGTTGCTCCTGTTCCAGTGCTGTGCACTGATGCTGCTGTCATGTACATGTACATCAATGGCTGAACCGTGAATGATTTACACGCCGCCTCATGTGTGGCGCCTGCTCACCCAGTCTCCCTGGCTCAGCTCCAGCAGTGCAGCGCTGGCCTGCAGCTTCACGGGGCCAGGCCAGCCCTGCAGCACACCAAGCAGTGGCAGCAGCAGCAGCAACAACAGCAGTGGCAGTGGCAGCACACGTGTCGCACTTGAGGACACACCTTTTGCTCTAGTTTGGCAGACTCTGCCAGAGTAATCAGTGGTGAGCAACTACCTTGTGCTATCTTTCATCAACACCTGCCCTTGAAGCGTGTTGCATGCTGCTGGTGGTTTACACAGCAAAGCAGTGCAATGTGCAGCCAACCTATTGCTCGCTGTACTGCTGTTGCTGCTTCTGGACACCGCTGCTCTAAGACGCATTGCGTTGCGTTACCTGTGCCTGCTGCAGCATGATGCGTGCCGTGTCCTCCGCCCTGACTGCAGTTGAGCAGTACACAGGGCTGTGCAGGCTGGGGTGCAAGCGAGCCAGATGCCTGCCCAACGCTGCAGCCTGCAGGCATGCCAAACACACATATGGTGGGCGCGGCGTGTTGCAAAGTGGCCAGGTGAACGGCATCTCAAGGGCTGCAATTAGCAGCACAACAGGTTTTTCTTCGCGTAGCATGGAAGGTGAAGTGGGTGTGAATACCTTGCAAATCCTCATCTGAACTGGTGCAGTGGCAGAATCAATAGGTGCAGCCCTGGTACTGCTGCTGCTGCTGCTGTTAGGCCGTGCAGTTCATCTGCTAGCAGAGGAAAACGCCTGCTTGCAGCTCACTTGCTGTTTGCCTCGCTCAGTAAGAGGTGATGGGTTGCTCTGTCCACCAACCTACATGAGCAAATACGAATGTTTTTTGTTTCTTGAAGGAATCCTTTGCCATGAAGTGCTACTTTCAGCTTCTGCCGGCCAATCCATATGGCTACATGCATGTAGAAAGCAGTAGCAGCAACAGCAGCAGCAGCAGCATAGAATAAGGCTGTACAGCTGTTACACTCACAAAGCCTTTTGTCTGCAGGTTCATCTCGCATTCTGCATGCCGTACAAACAGCAACCTTTTCATCAGCAATATCAAAGCAGCAGCAGGCCGCAGCTGTCGATTCAAGGGTTTGTAGTGCCGGTGTCTGCGTTCACTGCCTTGATCACAGCAGGGAGAGAGCGAATACAACGTACATGTTCAATATGTGATCTTGAATCTTGACCGCGCCTAGGTGTTGCTTGTCATTTACGCCTCTGCTTCAGACGGCACGTGCGTGGACGTGTCGACGTCCTGGAGATAAAAGCGTATGGCGTGCCTCTTACACCAGACAAGCACTGGCTCTGCCGCTTGCAAACACTGGTGCCAGTTGGCAAGCTGGGTCGCACAGAAGCTCTAGACAGATCTGTGTGAACTGCGCATGCCACTGCAACAGCTGCACCAAACTAGCACAACTGCTTGCTGCACGACAACGCGTACAACCCACCCCCAATTACACACCAAACATTTGACGCCAAATCATTGCTGGTACTGATGTACAGCGTCAGGAGACGCTGTTACACTGCTGGTGATGGGCTGACCCACCAAACCTTGGCGCACAGGTGGCCATCAGCCGGCGGACATTGTGGCGCGCATACTCAAAGCCCAACAAGTTCTGCCTTGCAAGGACGTACACAACCATACTTTGGTCCTGGAACTAGCAGGACACAGCCAACCAGGCAGCGCACATGCTGCACTTGCTGCTGAGCAGCCTCACGATGAAGCACTACTAGTAGGGCCTAGTAGGGCCTAGTAGGCGTCACTGCACCCGGTGCATCGGATGTCCTGTGCAAGTGGAGCCCATGGCGGTCATGCTGTCCAATCAGAGGCCATGACACCTGAGCTGGAGCCACTGCTGCACTGCACGTACATGCACACAGGTGCGCAGTACCCATGCGCTGATGTCATCAGGGTGGGGCCTCCACCAGTGGACTTGAAATCAAATGGCGCCGCTGGCAGGTGGGGCTTCACACTCGATTGCCAACGTGTGTTCGACACACACGCCCAGTTCAAGTTCTGCACTGCATGAATGGGCTATTTACAGTAGACATTTGTGCTGCCTGGTTGTCCTGCTGGTGCACTGTGTACTCCAGGGTTTGTGCAAGATGTGCTATTTGCTGCTGCCTGTCGTTGCTGCGCCTGTCCTGCAGCCGCTGCTGGCGCCATGCTGTCATAATCTGCTGGTCTGTAGTGGCCTCTTCTCAGTGGCGGGGACGCAGTCAGCAACAAGCTAACTGCTTTCATGTGGACTCTGCTGTATGAGGCGGCGATTGGGGGCTCGCAGCTGCCGCAGGTGCTGCTGCAACGGCTGCCTGCTGTCTGTTGAAGACCACCCTGAAGTCCTGCAAGAGCAACGATGATGTCATATTGAGTTTGTCAGCACGTTTTGCAGCGCTGCTAGCAGGCCGCCATGCAACTCTACCTACAGGTACCTGCTGAAGCATCGCAGGCTGAAGGACAGGTGCAGCATGAGAGCCTTGGACGGCTGATGTACCACGCAGGTGCAAGCTCCACCCCTTTTCAGCTGCTGGAGCCCATGCTGCCCTTCCCCCCCTCCTCACCTCGAGTGAGATGGCGCCGTCCATGTCAGCATCAGCAACCTGCTGCAGCATCAACAGCTCACCCTCACTCAACTGCAGCAGAAACAGCAGCAGCAGCATTGGGCAATTCAACTTGCTCAGCAAAAGCAGTTCTATTCCAGCATTGGCATCAACTGCTGCGCTTTTGTGTCAACTTGGTGCTGCGCCCTGTGTGGCACTGCGCTGAAGGCCTGTACTGCTTCACCACAGTTGTGATACATACTTGTTGGTTTTGCACAACAGTCACCACCTGCTCAATGAACCACACCCAATTAATGCAGGCTCAGCGTGCAGCTGCGCTCCCACCTCGACATTGTGCAGCTGCTTGAGGAAGCGCTTCAGCGTGGCCATGTCTGCTGCGCCCGACTTTGCTGGGTCAAACATGCTGAAGGCCTGGCTGCACACATCCACGCCCTGCAGGACAGCACCAGCAGCCAGCACAGCAGCACCCTGAGCAAAGCAGTGAAATTGTTGGACAGAACAGGCATAGTCCTGAGGTGATGGCCTCACATGTGTGTGCTGCTGCAGCAAAGCTCGCCGCTTTGACTGTAGCTGCTGCTGTCGCTGCTGCTGTCGCCCCCAAGGCACCTGACTGGCATGCAAGTGCCAGCTGCTCTGATTGGCTGCATGCTGCTTGACCCCACCTGTGGCAGTGGCTGACCCAGCAGCAGCAGCTGCAGCCACTTGCAAGTGATGCCTGCTGGGGGCACTAGGCTGCGCAGCTGCTTGGGGCCCAGCTTGCCAGGGTAGAAGGACTGCAGCAGCGCCTCAGCCTCAGCGCGGCACAGGCTGCGCCCTGCACAGTGCAGGACAATCGAGGTGCACGTTCAGCAAGATGCTCGAGGTTTGGTATGTGGCTGCCTGCTAGCTGAAGCTACCGTTGTACGAACGAATTGCTGCAGATGGTGCCGCTGCAGTGGATGGTGCAACACCTGGTGCCAAAACACACCATTAGGGCAGAGGATGCTCCACGCAGCCTCTATGTCTTGGCTGGTCAAAGTTCTGCTGCTGGTTTCCTACAAGTAACGCAGAATCAAGTCACCATTACTAGAACAGCACAACTGCTCGCTGCTCCAACAGCAGGATGCAGTAGACACTCATGTTGCGGCAAGGGCTCCAAGCTAGTCACACGCTGCAGGAACTCGCCTGCTCAAGCTTTGACGCCTTTTTCGCTTGTTCCACAACTTTCGATAGCGTCAAGCTAGCCATGCTGCCGTGGTAACAGTACAGGCACGAGAGCAGCAGTACCAGATTTGATTCGAATTGACAGCGTGGATGAATGACACGACGAAGCGTAGTCTGTCAAGTTTCTAGTCCGTTGCTTTCACCAGGTTCAAATTCAGAGTGGCTGGGCGGCCCTTGCGTGTACGCGCTGCCAGCACCAAACCCTAACTCGCAGCACAGGCGTTCCATGCTGTCATCCCGCCCATCATGCGCTTGGGGCAAGGCGAGTTTACTTTTTTGTGCTGTTAAATGGCATTGGAAACCACAAGATCATCCCAATCAGGCCTATGTCCTGACTGTTCCTGAGCAGACACTGATGGGGCATCCAGTCGAAATGACTTGCAAGAGATATTCATCAATATGCGGCCAACAGCAGCGCGGCATAAACATCACCTCACGCAAATAAACCATTGAAAGACTGCCACTTGCATAGGCCATGTAGAAACAGCATGCTCAATAGTGCAGACTAGTACTCTGCAAAACAGACAGCTGCCAACGTTCTGACGTGACAGCGCTGTTTACCAACAGGCATCACACCGTGTGACATTGCGTTCATGCGCCTTCAAGTACCGCTACATTCTTTGCATCACCAAAGCTAGCTAAAACACCATGCAAAAGCACCTGCAGTGTCTTCAGCATGATCAAAAAGGCACGCTGCATGCATGCAAGCAATTCGCTTCAAAGCATTTTGCAACCGTTGATTGAATCCGTATTCTCAAGCTCATGACAGCAGCAGTAGCACCTGAACAGTGCACCCCTTGCACCACAACTAAGGGCATCTGCCGTCCATTATGCCGTACGGCATGGACACGCGTGTCCAAACGATGCATATGCTGCAGGCATCTCAACACAATGCCACACTTGCAGACATGCATCCCACAACAGGCCGTACGTGTCCACCTGAGCACTGTTCTTAACTGCAGCGTTCTGTCTGTAACAGTCTAACAATCCCTTGGCAACTGTGATGTCATCAAGTAGCTGATGCGGTGTGCGGACTCAACTCTGTGCTTTGCTGGCGGCTATCACTGCTATCCTGCACAGCACCCCTGTTACTGCGAAGGGCACTCCTGCTCAAACATAACAAGCATACTAGTTACAACTCCTCCCCATCCGGCACTGACCTAATTGTTGCCCAATGTCTAACCATCTGGAACAGCTTCCTAGCCTGCAGGCGCCTCTACTGGCTTCACTGTGACAGTCACATACGCATACCTGCTGCTGCCCGACCCTGCCTGCGCTGCACCATCCACAGCTGCAGATGCTGCAGACGCCCACTGCTGCTGTTGCCCCCGCTGCTCCCGCACGACTATCAGCTCCAAGCTTCCTCCAATTGCGTCACGCAGCGCATCAGCCAGTGCAGCCACGCTGAGGCCTGTGGGCCCCAGCTGGCCTGGCGCGCTACCTGGCGCTGCTGCTGCCACGATGACGTCATCCTCCCTGAGGCCTGCTGCTGCTGCGGGGCTGCCAGCAGCCACACGCGTGACCACAATGCCTGCTGCCACGTCCCGCGGGAAGTCTGTTGGGCAGACAGCGGCAGGACATGAGGTGGGCAGTGGGGGGACGTCAGGCATGCGGCAGAGCGCACATGAAGTGCAAGAGCATAGCAGCAGAGTCGCAGGAGCATGAGCAATGGGTTCGCCATGCAAAGCAGTACTCGGCGATTGGCATTGCAACAGCATGGCATGTACTGCAGGCAGGCTGCCTTGGGGTGACAGGTCGGTTGGTTAGTCATGCCTGAATCTACGCACCTGGGCAGGCTGTGCTGAGCTGCGCCATTCGGCTGGGCTTGACCTCAGCCATGGTGATGCCAACATAGGGCCGCAGCACGCGCCCGTGCCTGCAAGGCAGCAGCGGCATCGGGGAAAAGAGCGAAAGTGTCAGGCACAGATAGCAGACAGGCACTAGGCTGTCTGCCTGCTGCACCATTCAGACGTACCAAGCTGTTGCTGTATTGCACAGCAAACAGATGCGTATAAGCATAGGAGTGCAGCGGAGGCATTGCAGGCTTGACCAGTTGCTGCCGCTTGCTGCCGCTTGCTGTGCTGCCTCAGCTGTGGCTGCCCTGCACCTGTGCACGAGCCCCGCCTGCGCAGCCCCTCCCCCTCTCACCTGCTGATCTCTGAGAGCAGGCTCTTGATGGTGTTGATGGGGATGGCAAAGCTCACGCCGTCTGCTGCTGCCGCCTTCATGTTGTTCATGCCCACCACCTCACCGTCAAGGTTCACCAGCGGGCCGCCACTGATAGGCAAAAGGCGACAGGCAGCAGCAGCAGGTGATACAGCAGCAGCAGTGCGAGTTAGTTTGCACAGCAGGGCACATGCACACAACGAGCATGTTGCTCTGCTGCCTTTGGCAAAGCTGGGCTTTGCTTGAGGGCCATTGTATGCTGTTTCAGTGTATTTCACACAACGGCAATCTGTCCAGCAATATCGCAGTAGCTCAGCAGCATGGCAGCTGCGCAAGGCGGCAAGCCCTGACAGCAACACAGGTAAGTCCAGTGCAACCACATCATCACACCACAGGGCTGTCCCCACCTGTTGCCCACGTTGATGGCTGCGTCAGTCTGGATGAACTCGGTGCGTGGGCTGCTGAGGCCCAGCTCGCTGCCCTTGCGCTCCACACACGACACGATGCCTGCCGTCACGCTCTGGCGCAGCAGGAAGGGGCTGCCCAGCGCCACCACCCACTCGCCCACACGCAGCCTGCAGCATAGGAATAAGTGACATGTGTTATTTTTAACATCACAGCGCGGCATTGCCAAGGCATGCGGGGACATGACTCCCCCTCAGGCCCATCAAGCACACATTGGAACACTGCTCACTGACTGCTACCGTGCTTGTGTTGGTGCCAGTCACCGACTACGGTATGTTCCCTGCGGTACACCAATGGCAATTTTGTTCACACACAACCCTACACCACCCAATACAATCAGAATACAGCACGCCTGCATGCCGCACCTGTGTGAGTTGCCGAGGCGTGCGCAGGGCAGCGGCTCGGGCGCATCCACCACCACCACTGCCAGGTCAGAGGCGCGGTCCAGCGCCACCACCCGCCCCTCAAACACACGGCCGTCAGCAAGGTGCACTAGCAAGCCCCCCTGCGGCTGCGCCCCTGCTGCTGATGACGAGGTAGCCGGAGTAGTGCTGCTATTACTGCTGCTGGTGCTACTGCTGTCTGCGCGTGCGCGCATGCTGGTGTTGGCGCGCATGTGCTGCGGCCAGCGCGTGTTGGATGTGGCTGCCGCCATTGCTGCTGCCGGTGGCGTGCCCAGCACCACGTGTGCGTTGGTGAGGATGAAGCCGCGCGGGTCGTAGATGAACCCCGAGCCCTGAGCCCTGCAGTAACATGGTATGGAAGGCAGGCACGGCACATTGCTCATTCAGTAGCTGCTGTTGCTGCATATTGCAAGTGTGAACCCTGCCCAGCGAACTAGATGCGGTGCAGGGTCATAGCTGAACGCTGAGCCCCCAGTGCTGGCAGAACAGGTACCGCAGCGGCACACAGCAGCCAACATGTAAGGCAACACCCACGCGCCATGTACATCAGCTGCTTTTCCAGCTGCACGACGACTGCCGTATACAAAGGCTGGTTCGATTGCTGCAACAGACTTGGCACCAAACACACCACTAGACCATGCCATCAAACCCTGCCAGCTGTCTGCCCTCAACAGCTACCGAGCACTCCCTTGTAGGTGCAGCAGGCAGCTGCGTCTTCCAACAACCAGCCGCTGCATGTGCCTCACCTGCCGTCCACCCAGCCAGGGCCCAGCCCCACTGCTGCTACTGGCCCAGAGGCTGCCCCTGCTGCCACCAGGTGCACCACTGCAGGCCCAGCAGCAGCAGCTGCAGCACTGATGCTGCTGCGCATCAGCACGGCGTCACCGCTGTCACCGCTGCCAGCTGTCGCTGCTGCTGCTGGACCTGCAGTGCTGCTGCTGCTGCTGCTTGCTGGCAGGTCCTCCCATGGCGTGGGCAGCAGCCTGCTGTTAGGGTATGGCGTTACAGCAGCTGCAGCAGGAGGGGAGGCAAGCGGCCAGGCGGTTAGCGGCCGAGCAGACATAGAAATCCGCTGACCAAGCTGTGCATGGTCTTGCAGAACAGTTTGCAGGCTGGTTGTGCAAGGCGAGCCGCACATCGAAGCATTTACCCAAGGCATTGCATAGTGTGGCGGTCAACTGCTAACATGCTAGCGTCTATGCGGTGCTTAATGAGCAAGGGCTTGAAGAACTCAGGCCTGTACATATGCACAAGATTAAGGGGTGGCGCTGCACCCACCATGTGCTGATGCTGCGCCCAGCCTACTGAGGTAGCCCAGGCCGGCCGCAACACTGCCCAGCAGGCTGCTGCTCCACCTGCTGCTATTGCTGCTGCTGCTGCTGCTGCTGTCTTCAGATCTACTAGTGCTGCTGACACTGCCCGGGAAGCTGATGTCTGTTAGCCTACTGCTGGACATCTGACTGCTGCTGCTGCTGTTGGCCCCAGCAGCCTGTGCCAGGGCAGAGTAGCAAGCAAAGCTTTGCCGGCTGGCACCATCTGCTGCTGCTGCTGCTGCGGGTTGTGGGTTGAGGTAGTTGTAAGCCATTGCACTCGCTGCTGCACTGCCGCACGCAAAGCCAAAGAGCCAGGTGGGCAGTGTGGGCCAGGTGCCTGCTGCTGCTGCATGTGCTGTGCTGGTAAGAGCTGCTGGGTACTTGCTGCTGCTGGCAGCACCATTGATGACCTGCAACGCAGATGAACGCAGCTATGTTGATGCATGTTGAGGTTTGGCATGTACACAGGCGTTTTGGGCCCTACGCGAGCCTTGCAGTGAAGCATGGTTGGGTTGGTGCCTGCAGCTGGTTGCAGGCGTTGCTGGTTCAGCCGGCGTGGAATGCATAAGTGCACTATGAAACACAGGCTGCTCCGCAAGCCACCCAGGAACACAAGGACTCAGGACGCACACAATGCGCCAGCTGCCACGCAGCACTCGCAGCTGCGCTGTTTCACAGCCCTGTCAAGGGGTAAGACGCTAACGGGTGCTGATCAGCACTTTGAGCAACGCAGCACAGACTCTGCCCGCAGACGAGCAGCACACCCACCAGAATCTGTGTGCCAGCTGCGTTTGGGCTGCACTGCACGGTGATGCTGACACAGCTCTGCCGCTGCAGGCCCGTCACTGATGCTGCGGCTGCAGGCAGCAACTGGGGAGCCAGCTGTGCTCCCACAGCTGCAGGAAGGTAGCGGCGACCATGGGGAGGCCCAGGCAGCTGCTTGGGTGCTGCTGCTGGGGCTGCTCCTGCTGCTGGGGCTGCTGCTGCTGTGTGGCTGGCTGTCTGGCAGGGGGATGCTGAGCTGGACTGGTACAAGGACCTACGGCAGCTGCCCACTCGCAGCCTGCGACGCCCCAGCCCCAGAAACCCGATGAGGAGGCTGTTATGCATGCCCGTACGTTTGCACAGACATCATAAGATGAAGAACGAGAGGGTTGAAAGTGTGCACGTGCTCCTGATGCTGTTTTGTAGCTCGGTGAACAGCAAGCTGCTAGCACATAGCTTGTTCATCAGGATCGATCATGTTTCTCGCAACCATTTGAGGCAGCGCTCAGAGCTAGATGCAGTGATGGAGTGTCCGGGGTGACCATCCAGGCAGAAGCGGTCCAATGGGCGGTGAAATGCAGGTACTGCAAGACTCAGATTGTGCTCAGCTGAATGTGGTTCAAGCGTGTCGCACACAGTTGAGAAGCAGGGTTCGCCCTGTGTTACTTTGGCGCACCACCTGTTCTCCGTTTGATTGCGTGCATGGACGCTTTCAAGGTCATCGGTTGTCTTCAAGCAACGTTTTGCAAGTGTCTCAGTCACAGACAAGCCATACAGGGTGATCCTGCTCTGCAGCAGCAATTACAGCAGCAGGGCATGCAGCCATGCCTAGCCAAGATTTTCAAGTAGTAATCCTAGCTGGAGGAGAATGCAAAAGGCTCTACCCTCTCACCTCAGCAGGTACGGCTTGGGGTAGCAGTGACAGCCGCGGGCAGCAGATGTGTACTGCTTCGGTTGCCACCTACAGCACACACAAGGTATGCGTGCTTCCGGGCCCTGTGGGCTGCGCACGTGATGTTGACCGCTGTGCTGTTGCAGGCACTGTCAAGGCGCTGCTGCCTGTGGGCAACAGACCGCTGATCAGTTACCCACTGCGCAACCTAGCAGAGGCAGGCATCAAGAATTGCATCGTGGTGCGTGACGCAGCAGCAGCAGCCACCAGCCAGCAGTAAGCAGCATGTAGAGTAGCTAGCTAGGTAGTGCCTTCGTGGTGTCGGCAGCAGCAATTGATGCCATCTGCCGTGGCCATGGCAGCAGCTCATTGCAGAAGCGCCTGCAGTTGCTTTGGTGTTGGTGGTAGTACTGCCCTAGCAGCACACAGCATCAGCAGTTGCTGGAGGTGCCAGGCATTGCTGCTGCCCCCAGCTCTTAGTGTGCATGGGCAGTGGCGACTTCGCAACAAGTGCAGCGGTGTAGACGTGTACGCCTAGTCAAAGCAACTGCCATGGCACCAACACATCTGTTGCAGCAGCCAGCATGTGAAATGTGCCTCAACCAGTAGACGAGCTATCAGCAAGCGTCGCCAGCGCAGCACTAGACAGCAATGACGGTTGCTCCTGTGAACTTCGCCTGTTCGTGCTGCACTGCTGTCATCATCAACTGCAGGTGGCCATTGGCGAGGCAGTGTCCAGCAGCATGTCGTCATACCTGGCAGCCCAGGAGGCGGCAGGTGGCGTGTCATGTAATGTTATAACAGTGCCAGAGGAGTGTGGCACTGCAGATGCGCTGCGGCTGGTGGCTGGCCAGGTCAGCACTGAGAGCCTGGTGGTGGCCAGTGGTGACATCCTCACTGACCTGCCACTGAGGGCTCTCGTCGCCACACACCAGGTGCGCTGGCTGGTGTAGCCTGCTGTGGCTATGCAGCGGTTTATACGCCTCTTTAGTGGTTGCAACACACCTCTTCTACACGACCACAGCAGCAGCGCCTATCATGGCTGTCGGCGTCACAACCGGGTTGGCGCTGTTCGGGTGAATGGTACGGGGGGCTGCTGCATGTCCAGCTTGCGTGCATGTGCTTTGTTGGATTTTCTGTGGGGTTAAGGCTGGCGAGCACAGTGAATCTACACCTGCTTCGCAGCCTTCATCTATCGATTGCCGTGCTGCGCGTGCTGCTGCAGATCAGTGGTGCGCTGGCCACGGTGCTGGTGGGCAAGCGCAAGACATCACCCACCACTGAGACCAAGCCAGGCAAGGCGCCAAAGGTGAGCCGGCGCAGCAGCACAGCTTTGCCGGCTGCTGGTGGCCTGGCATAGCGTCTGGCAAGGTGTGATATATATGGGCACAGCAGCAGCACAAGCACAAGCAGAAGCAGGAAGGCAGCGGCAAGGTGGTACAGCTGTGAGCCAGCAGCACCCGAAAGGACCCTGCTGGCTGGAGTGGTGCAGCAGTGGTGCAGCACTGTCAGAGACTGTTGTAGGGGCGAGGCTGGGGCAGCAGTGTGTTTCCTGTGTGTGTGTTTCCTGTGTGTGTGTGCGTGCGTGCGTGCGTGCGTGCGTGCGTGCGTGCCGCCTAACGTACGCCCGAAGGATATACTATCCGCAGGCAGGCATTGGGTTGAGCGTTGCTGCTGGTACCCGTCATGGCCAACTGCTGCTGTCCGGCTGGTGCGCTGCCGTGCAGGGTGTCGACTACCTGGGCCTTGACCCCAGCCGCCAGCTGCTGCTGTTTGCGGCCAGCAGCCCTGACGTGCTGCGCGACATCAAGCTGCCGCTGGCTGCTGTGCAGCAGGTGGGGTCGGTGCAGCTGCACAGCGATCTGCAGGACCAGCACCTCTACGTACTGAGCAGGTGCGCGACAGGGGGAGGCGGCCAGCCGACATGGTGGATTATTGCAACGATGCATGGTTGTGTGGATGCTGTTCCTGGCAGATATGTGGGACACAGGTGGCAGGGAGGCATGTGGGCAACGAGAGGGTTGCTGTGATGCAAACTACAAGCTCGTCGCTCATGCACAATGGCGCACATCCCACCTGCATTCCTGTTGAACATTATTGCACTTCCGCGTCACCAGCACACCTGCTGCTGCCGCTGCTGCTGCCGCTGCTGCTGCTGCTGCTGCTGTCGCAGGTCTGCGCTGAAGCTGCTGGTGTCCAAACCCTCCCTCAGCAGCCTCAAGCTGGACTTCATCCCATGGCTCACACGCCACCAGCTCAAGCAGCAGCACCCGGCAGCAGCAGCAGCGGGCGGCTTTGCAGGGCGCGCCAGTGCAGGCGGCGCAGCAGCAGGCGGCGCCACCGGCAGCAGCTTCCTGCTGCTACACCGGCAACCCTCAGGGGGCAGCTTCGGCAGCCTCACTTCCGCGTCGTCACTCACAGCAGCCAGCATGCTGCCTGCAGCAGCAGTAGCAGCTGATGGCGACGGCAGCAGCAGCGCAGCTGGAAGCAGCAGCACTGGCAATGCTAGCAGTTCTAGTGCAGCTGGCACTGGCAGTAGTGCAGCGGCTGGGCAATCTGGCAAGTCTGGGGCAGCAGTAGCAGCAGCAGCAGCTGACGGTGATGCTGAGGGCGGTGCTGGTGGCCCCAGCCAGCCGGCCATGCCTGGTGATGGCTTCATGGCGCTGAGCCACAGCGGCTCCGCAGCAGCCAGCAGCAGGGCTGGGCGTGTGGGCGTGTACCTGGTGCCTGAGGGGCACTACTGCGCACGCGTCAACACGGTGCAGTCGTACGGCGACGTGAACAGGGAGGTGAGGCGCGGCTGGTGACATCATGGTCAGGCGGCTGGCGCTGGGCAAGGTTCGGCTGGTGGGCAGCGTTCCCAGAGGCATGGCAGCACATGCAGCCGGTGGTGTTGATGTGTATACATGCAGCCAGTGCGGAACCGTCACCGTGCAGACATGTGGGGGACCAACACCGTTGCCAGGGCCTTAGATGCAGACACTGTACAGTCGTACGGCGACGTCAACAGGGAGGTGAGCAGCGGCTGGTTATAGTTATGGTCGAGGTTTGGCTGGTGGGCAGCGCTGCCAGAGGCATGGCAGCACATGCACAGGTTGAAGTTGTGTGTACATGCAGCCAATGCAGAGCTCTCGCCGTGCAGCCATCTGGGCCACCAGCACTGTTGCAAAGGGCTTTGTACGCAGACACTGTACAAACTATGTGGTGTGGCTTCAAACCATGCACGATCTTGGCGGCGTGCTCTTTGTGAAAGGTCTTGAGCATTCACGCTGTGCTGCCGCTGCTGCTGGCTGTGCAGGTTGCTGCTGCAGACACTGCGCTGCACCTGACAGGCATGTCGGTCAGCAAGTACGACAACGTGGTGCCGCCATCAGTGGCACTGGGGGCCAAAGCCACGGTACGTGGGGCTTTGGGCGAAAGGCACCGTGCTGCATGCATAAAACTGCACCACATGCTGCTGCACACTAGCGTGCCTAGCTGCCCTGCAAGCAGCCACTGCGCGAGAGGCTGGATGCACAATAGAGTTCTTGGTGCTGTATTGCTCTCGTGTGGCTCAGGTGCTGATGAGACAGCTGTGCTCATCAGAACGACTGTCGCTGAACCGGAGGCTCCAGCCGCCTCCGCTGTACAAGCAGCTTGCAGGGCACCGTGCTGTACAGTTAATGATGTTGTCCGTTACAGGGTTGGGCATATCACCCTTTCCACCACACCTGCTGAAGCCCTGGCTGACCTGGCTTCTGTGCTGGCGGCTGCAGGTTGGCCCCTGGTGCATCGTTGGTGAGGACTGCGTGATTGGAGACAAGAGCAGCGTCAAGCGCACAGTCATGGGCCGCAACTGCAAGTGAGCAACGGTGAAGCGGCTGTAGCTAGCTGCATGCTGCTGTTGTTCGCGGCAGCAGCATGCAGCTATCATGCAGCTGGTTGTGATGTCATCTGCATGCCTTGCTGTTTGTAGCCGTCTGCCCAGCTGTGCATGTGCGTATGAGCCAGGTGCGTCCTGGCAAGAGATGCCACTGCTGCTGCTGCTGCTGCAGGCTGGGCAGCAACGTGAAGGTGATCAACTGCGTGCTCATGGACAACATCAGCATAGGGGACGGCAGCCACATCCAGAACAGCATCATCTGCAGCGGCGCCAGCGTGCAGGAGCGCTGCACCCTCAAGGACTGCCAGGTGAGGCGTGGTGGTGGAGTGGTGGTGGTGGGGGGTGGAGCTGGTGGCTGGGTGCACCTTGTGTGCATGTTGGTCCCTGAGCTGTCTGTGAAAGATGCACCTTCAACGCCTTCCTCATCATCATCATCATGTTCAACGCCTTCCTGTGTGTGGCCCCCCCTTGCCCTGACCAGTTCAACCTCAGTTATCTTGCGTCGCCCGCCATTTACTCAAATGATTCTGCCTGGTCATCATGCGCGCCAGGTGATTGTCACACTGTTGTTCACGCATGACAGTGGCACACGAAATGCATGAGAGCTTGCTGCGCTGTGCTGCTGCTGCTGCTGCAGGTTGGTCCTGGCTTTGTGGTGGCGCAGGCGTCAGAGCACAAGTCGGAGACACTGGCCAAGACATGAGGCTGAGGGTGGCAGCCGGGTGTGCAGCAGCAGGCCCAGGGTGGCGCAGCTGTGAAATGCACAGCAATGTGCAATGCAGCCTCTGGCAGTTGGTGCAATAGTACGCATGAGGGAGCTGCAGCACAACTCTAAATGTGCCTCTTGTGAAGCATACTCACAATAAGCCTGATGAGTGTGCACGCGCCACGCAAGTTGCACAGCCCCTAGCAGCACTGGTGTGTTGTGAAGGCACCATTCGTGTGTGCTGCTGCAGCTGGTAACCAAGTGATCTTACGCACCGCGCGGCAGGTTTTTGGTGTCATGGTGTTCCACAGCAGGCCTCCCTGAATTCTTCGAAGTTTGCAGTGTCTCCCTGCATTCTGGAAATGTAGCGGTCGTGGAAGGCACATGCAAGCAAGTAAAGCAGATAAACATGCCCCCGCACACGCAAGCAAGTGCCACACAGTGTGTCAGGCTCCGAGCCTTGAGGCTCAAAGGGCCTTTCAAAGGCACAAGCCTGTGGCACAAGTTGTGACAAACATGTGTGGCCCACCCGGTGGGCTCAGGCGCCGCCGGGCCTGAGGCTGAGGCTGCACGGGAACCAGAGCCTGGTGCCTACCCAAGGGGGCCCGTCCGGCGTACCGGATACGCCGTACTGCAGTGCGGCACCGTACCAAACGTCACGGTACTCGTGGCCTCTGATCATAGTGATCGCCACCGGCGGGGTGGCCAGCGGGTGCCGCGGTCAACAAGAGTGCTCGCCTGTCACACTGCCGCGGCGCGGTTACAATGCCAGTAGTCGTTGCTGTTGCCAGCAAAAGCACATGCAGGCGCATGCTTGCATGCTGATGTTCCAGCACCGAACGCCACACCATGCCATAGGCCCCGCCGCTGCGCTGGATGTGCTGGTGGATGGCAGCAAGCATTCAATTGTTGTATTGCCCACGTTGGTGTGCACAGAGTCCTAGCTCAGCTATCATAGTGTTATAATAATAATAATCAATCCTTGTAAGCCATACCTTTCGGCATCGGCAACCGCGCCTCACCCACTGGGGAGGCGGAAAGCAGACTGATTATTCTCTCTATT
>CADDIJ020001442.1:0-11839 GCA_902809745.2 Tetradesmus lagerheimii | reverse complement strand
TGATGACGATGATGATGATGATGATGATTATGATGATGATGATGATGATGATGATGATGATGATGATGATGATGATGATGATGATGATGATGATGATGATGATGATGATGATGATGATGATGATGTCGATGATGATGATGATGACGATGACGATGACGATGATGATGACGATGATGATGATGATGATGATGATGATGATGATGATGATGATGATGACAGGATGATGATGATGATGATGATGATGATGATGATGATGATGATGATGATGATCCGACATGTATTTTGCTCAACTATAAGGGCCGCCCTTATAGGTAGGGCATAGTATGTCTCCTTTCAGCTCAACTTCACATTGCTTACCATGTGCATTGCAGCTGCGCATGCGCCAGCCGTCAGCAGAAGCAGCAGCAGCAGCAGAAGCAGGCAGTGCAGCAATGCAAACACTGATGATCAAGACCTGCACCAGCGCTTGCACTTTTACTCGCTGAATGTACATGACCCAGCTGCTGCACTGCAAGCCCTGCAAGCTGCACAGCCTGCTGCAGGGCACATCCAAACACAGGAGGCCGACATTTTCTTATCCTAGCATCCAGCCAATGCCCCAAACAGCACCAACTGCAGTGCCGCACATGCTCATAGACTGCTGTACACACACGTCTGTTAGCCTCACCAGGGTGTCAGCACATCTTGGTAGGCAAGTCCCTTTGTAGGCCCACTGCAGCCATCTGCATACCAGGGACACACTGGCCCCTGCTGCTGCTGCTGCTGCTGTGGCTGCTGCTGCTGCTGTGGCTGCTGCTGCTGCTGTGGCTGCTGTGGCTGTGGCTGCAGCAATACCTGTCGCAGGTAGCTGCCATGCCCTGCCACCACTTCCACAGAACATGACGGCTCTAGATCCTGCAATGCCCTCGCTGCTGCTGCTGCTGTTGGAGCTCTAGCTGCTGCTGCATCTGCTGCTGCCCTTACTTCTGCAGGACCGCCAGCTGTTACATGCCGCAGCATACTGAGGCTAGCTGCCACTGCTGCTGTGCAGATCCCTTGCAGCTGCTGTCCTGGCAGCAGCCGGCCATCTGTTAGTAATCCAGTCGCATGATTACACATAGACAGCAATAACACTGCTGTGCTTGCGGGCTGTATCTCCGGGTACCTTGCAGTCGCCACTTGCAGCCAAGATGTGGCGTCTGATATTTGTATGCTTGAGCCACAACCACAAATTCCTGCAAGCTGCAAAGTTCTCTGCCGCCACTGCTTGTCATGTCTGCTGCCGTAACTTGCGACTTCTCTCTGGCTGGAGCCGGCTGGAAGTTGGAATACCGGCAGCTGCAGCAGCATACCAGGCTGTAACTGCTGCTCTCCTTGCTGGCCAGGGTCAAAGGCGGCTGCTGCTGCTGCTGCTGCTGCTTTGTCGCAAAGTGCAACTAGAGCCCACATAGGCTCCCAGGGCATACCTGGGTAAGCTGCTGCCATGATGTGCTTTGCGCTGTCGCCGGGCTGCACTGTGTACGTTTGCTGGATGCTGCTGCACTGCTGCTGCCAGAGATGGTCATGCGTGCCTGTTTGTGACAGCATAGCAGCGCAATCGAGCAGACTGCATTTGAGTTTCACATGAATAGCATATACAGATTTGTATGAGTAGCATGCTGAGCACACAGAGCTGCGTTCAAGCAGCACAGATGAGAGCACATGCATGACACCACGAATATCTATTGCCATTCACTGCGCACCTTCAGCTGCTGATACCAACTGGATTATGCTCGAATAATTCAAGAACAGCAAACAAAACATTATCGACCTCAGCGAACAGCCACGGCGTTCTGCCAGCAACCATGGCGCCAAAGCTTGCGCCATGATCATTGAGCAGCGCCCGCGCTATCCCGTGATTGACACACAATAAGCGTATGTGCAGCAATCTTAAGCTTGCGTGCACAAGTGCAGTTCATCGAGAGCATGTCAGAGAAGCAACACTGTGACAACAACCAGCAACCACCTCTGAACTTCTTCAGAGCGACGCATGATCAGCTGTGAGGCGCACTTTTACTAGATAGATCTACGGCCACATGTAATCGCCGTCATCCAAATCGCAAGTAGCAGCAGGGCGTGACGCCTCCAGGGCAATGGCGTTGCCAAACAGCCGAAGATGGGGTGTGGCCTGTATGATTGCCATTTTATTCGTGTTCTATACATGTGAAGCAGACGCAGCATGCAGCAGCGTCGCGTCAGTGTTCGGTGATGCTGGCACAGCTTCGAAGCTGGGTGCGACGATCAGGCAGCTCAATCCTCGAGAAGTCAAAGCAGCAGATCTACCAGTCAGCAGGTGAGCCGAACTCGCGATCCCTGTAACTGTTGCGGACACAGCAGTGCTGTCTTGGCGGGAGAAGCTGGCGCGGTCTGCGCCTTTTAGCAAGCAGCGCAGCGAAAACATTACATATCTTGATTAAACTACAATTCCAGCGCAACCTTGTGAGACCTTGAGATACTACTTGCTGTCGCTGCTACTGCTGCTACAGGCCACCACCTAACACACCCACTGGCTGGGACTTCTGTGGTTGGGACTGCCTGCAAAACGTCAATGTGCGTGTCGGAGAAAAGGGCGAGACAAAGGGTGTTTACGAAATGGAGGCGACGTGAGTGCAGCAGGCCAAAACACAAACAGCCAGCAGCAGCAACAGTTGTCTGCTGCAGCTGTGCAGCGCTTCAGAACGGCAGCGGCAGCAACTGATGCAGCTGTGGTATGCTTGTCTGGGACCAGGAGTACAGCGGCAGTAAAAGCATACAATGCATGTCGCAGCTGCTGCTTGCAGTGCTTGCTCTCATAGGCCCACGGCGTTACTGCTGTTGCTGCTGCTGCTGCTGCTGCTGTCTGTGTGCAGTTTCAAGCCGCTGCAGGGTGTTACCAGCAGCATGATGGTGTGGCTGTTTGAAAACCTGCACAGGTGAGACCCTGCTGCAGCAGCAGCAGCAGCGAGTAAGGTGCTTGACAGTTCAAATGTCAGTATTACAACTCTGTACCGCAGTATCATGGTGTGGCAGGCTTGAAAATGCCCTTCGTTGGTAGACAACGGTGTCTGTCATTGAATGAGCAAAGGTGCCAGGCGCAGAGCTGAGGGTGCAGAAGGTCCACTGTATCTGGCAGAACAGCAAGAAACTTGCCTATTTGGCAACTGGCGGCCAGTGGCTGCTGCGCTGCTGGCCTTTCCACCTGCTTAGAGGCGGCGCCACTGTTCAAAATGATAGCGTGTGTGACCCACACTGCACTGATACAGCGCAGCATGGAAAAGATATGGGTGTCAATTCTTGTAGCAGGGATGCTTTGTGTGCTGCTTGTGACGATAAGCATTCAGCACAATGCCTCCCATGGTATGTCAAGTAACATGCTGTACTGCATTTTTTGACTGCAGGGACGCTGTGTACGCTGTTGATGGCAAGACGTATCCGATGTATCTGATCTTTCATGGCGTGGATCATCTGTTCCACACATCAGAGCCGGCAGACAAGGTGGCTGTTGGCACCGTGTTTTCATGGTGAGAAGCTAGATCATCTTTTCCACAGAAGTTCTGGCTAGCAGCAGCAGTGCTAGCCAGCAGCAGCAGCAGCAGCAGCACCGCCACCACCACGACCAACAACAGCAGCCAAACAAGGTGGCAATGGTGTGTTGTTGGTGCAATGGCGTGCATATCCGAGCTGGCCAGCAGGAGCAGCAGCAGCAGCAGCAGCCGCAACAGCGGCAGCCATGCAACAACCTTCACGATATGCTGCTGCACAGGGGCAGGCAGTGTAGCAGTGCAGTGGGTGTTGCCATGCGGAGGATGTGACATCCTGCAGGCAGTGCACAGCAATGGCAGCAGCAGCCGTAGCAGCAGTCAGGGAAAACTCTCTGCTGCCTCTTCCGGCAGGAACCAGATCACATGCGCATCCTGTTGTTATGCTGATCTCTGTTGCT
Source organism: Tetradesmus lagerheimii (assembly GCA_902809745.2). Lineage (NCBI taxonomy): Eukaryota > Viridiplantae > Chlorophyta > Chlorophyceae > Sphaeropleales > Scenedesmaceae > Tetradesmus > Tetradesmus lagerheimii. Next base: position 7,902 of record CADDIJ020001442.1, on the reverse strand, counting down.
GCAATGTCCAGTGCAGGAATGAGATCTCGCTCACTGGCTGCGTGCACAACCAGCTGTCAGAAGACCAGCCTTGGAGCTGCTGCTACACTGCCACAAGCTTTGTTATCAATTGTGTACCATTCTGTATCACGTGAGTGCAGGAACAAACTCTCGCTGCTTCCGTTTCATTGCCATAATCAGTTGGTAGTACTGCATTGCCTCTGCCCTGCAGGAACGAGATCTCTCTCCCCGGCTGCGTGCACAACCGGCTGTCAGCAGACCAGCAATGCAAGCCACCGCAATCTGTGTCAACATTCCCGTGATTCTGCATCGCCTCTGCCTGCAGGAACGAGATCCCGCTCACCGGCTGTGTGCACAACTGGCTGTCAGCAGACCAGCCCTGGAGCCGCCACAATCGGTGTCATCAGTTTTAAATTGAAAAGTGCACACTTCTGCATTGCCCCTGCCTGCAGGAATGAGTCCCGCTGCTGCCGTTTCAATGCTATGACCAGTCATCTCTGTTGCTGCCATGTCCTGTGTAGGAACGAGATCACGCTCACGGGCTGCGTGCACAACCGGCTGTCAGCAGACCAGCCTTGGAGCTGTCCCCGCAACAGGACAGGCTACCTGCAGAGCGACCCCACAGCAGCATGGGGAACAAAGTTCCATACCAAGGTGAATTGCCAAGAAGAATGCACACTTCACAACTTCTTCAAAGGCAATATTGCTTTGTATGTCTGTTATGTGATGTAATGCGTTGTAATGCACAGCGGTCTGCATCAGTCGCAGGAATGGTGTTCATCAAGCCATGTGCCGTTTGCCTGAAGAGTGACGACGAAACCCTTGGTTTCTGCAGCCTGCAGCTGCTCAGCGGCTGCAACCTGCTGCTGCTGCTGCTGCTTCTGCTGCTGCCCCCGCAGGTCAACATGACCATCACACGCTTTGACAGCAGCGGCATCGAATTCATCGCACAAGAAAAGAACCCCTTCTTCGGAGGTAGCAATATTCGGACCATCGTCAGCACACGTCACACTTGGACGGAAAGCGGCAACGGCTTGCTGCTCAAAACGCAGCAGGCAGTTGGGCTCATGGAGGCTGGAAGTAACATGTTATATGACACGTCACTTATCGCACCTGTGACAAACATGATAATCAAGGAGCAGTACCTGGATAAGGCGGTGAATGTGCCAAAGGGGAACATCACGGCAGCAGCGTGGATGGCAGCACTGCATTACAGTCAGGTGAGCGCGCTCCCTCTTTTTCTCGCTCCTGCGGGGCGCGGCGCCGATGGCGTTGATGCTATGGCTTTGAAAGAATAACATGTTGATGGGTATGACAGGTACGTGAGCGCTGCTGCCGGGAGCACTACATTACAGCAGCAGTGTGGATGGTCGTATTGCATTACAGTCAGGCGAGCCTGTCAGCAACGAGAGCATAAGGCCTGCCGTACCAACGTGCTTGCACAATACACCAGCATTACCAGTTGCAGCTGCAGGTGCTGAGTTGACATGCAGCTGGATCACGTTACAGATTGTCACTGTTACTGTCACCACTGTTAGTTGAAACAGATGTGACGTCTGTACTTTTGCACCTTTGCAACTGCAGGAGTATGGCAACCTTCCAAAGTGGCTGCCACAGATGTACAGCGGCAGGACAAGCAGCAGGCGGTGACTCAATCACCGCAAGGTGAACACCATCAAGTCCAAGTGTGGCAGAAACAGCAGCAGCACCAGCAGACGGCCTGTTCAGCATTGCGTGGCTCAGCCACAAGGCTTGCAATGGTGCTGCCAGCGCCGGGCTTGCACCAGAAACATAGCACACTGGGCTGCTGGGGCGTTTCTGTGCCGCACTACATCTGCTGACAGCACATGTTACGTGTGCCAAGATAGGATACTTGGTACATGATGTCTGCAAGCTTAGAAGGTGGTGGCAGCTGCTGCAAGATGCAGTTGTAGATTTTTTTTAATTTTGTCCTTCCCATGTGTAATTGACACTCAAAGTAGCACATAGAAAACAAATGACGCAACCCGTATGTCCTGCCCTGATCTACTCCATTAAGAGACAAGTGTCCGTCCGTCCGTCAGTCAGTCTATGCCCGTAACAGCAGAACCGCGGCCTTGAAAGTTTCAGGGCGACAGATGTGGCCGAATGGCCGTTTCGATGCTGCAGAACTATTTGGTTCGTTGCGTTTTGAGTACGAGTGCAATTGTTTTATGATTTGGGGCTGTATGTGGCCATGTGAGCGGTTACAGCCACACTACTGTACGCCACTTTGGTGCTGTGCAGCTTGAAGCCTGCACAAATGAAGTAAATCTTACTTCAGGATCATATCAGGACAAGTGTAGGCAGAAGGTGAGCGTATCCACGAATGATACGCCAGGCGCCAGCAAGAGGGCGAGCCCGGCGCTGCGTGGGCTCGATGTTGTATTTGCCGTTTTAATGATCATACAAGCCCAACTGCACCTTCGGGCGCTGGATGTGCGTGCTGCAGAGGGGTGCTTGAAGAAGATGCTGCAAAACAGAACGGGCTGCTGATACACCACCTGGCCCGCTGCTCGCAGACTCACTGCAGCAGAGGCGACAGCAAAGTTGTCAGGATGGAAACTGCTGGCGTGGAGGAGCCAGGGCAGGAACCCAAGCGCCTGCCACTGCAGTTATGCAGGAGCCAGCGCAGGAACCACATCAGCAGCAGGTCCCACCTCAGTCTGCCCTGTTGGCAGTCACAGAGTTCCTGCACTGCAACAACAGTGAGCAACAGCAGCAACTGCAGTTGCAGCATGCTATGCTACAGCCCAGCTGCAGGCATTGCGATTGCCGCAGGTGCCAATGCTGGGGCAAATTCAGGTTGCGCAACTGCAGTGACAGGCTGTAAGGTTGAAGGAACCGGAAGGATGTAAGGTTGAAGGAACCGGAAGTTTCTGGAAGGTTCTAGAAGGTTCTGGATGTTTCCAGAAGGTTCCAGATGTTCCCGAAGTTCTAGAAGTCTCCGGAAGGATGTAGATGTTTCCGGAAGTAGTATGTTCTAGGATTGTCTAGAAGCTTCCTTGGTCCAGAATGTTCCAATTGTAGGCAGTTGAGGAGGCGTTGTAGGTTTTCGCCAAGGCTATAAATAGAGGGGGCCTCTCCTCACTCAACAAGAAGTATTCACTCAAGAAGTCTTTCCATCAGACCTCTCAAGTCCTCGTAGCCTCGTCTATTGTGTGAAGCCTTCCCTTGGTAACTAACTGAGCCTTCTATACAACTACGGCCTACGTCGAATCGCTATAGAAGACCTTAGTTGCCAAAGGATCCGCCGACAAGGCGTGACAAGTGGTAGCTGAGATTGTCTACGAACACCGAGGAGTCCTGGAGATTCTACAAGCTTCCGGCATATGCCAGGCAAGTACAATCCGGAGAAGCCTGCACCCAAGGTGAAGTTTCTGGAGCCTCCCTCGCACCCAAGCGTCGCCAAGTTCCGGACAACCTTTGAGCTCAACGGCGTGGAGTTCGTCACTTCTACTCCTATCCGGAACCTTCCTGCCAAGACCGACTATCATTGCCTTAAGCCTTCCACTAACATCAAGAAGCATCCAGCCAAGAAAATTCCTAAGTCTTCAACCTACTCTCCGCGCATCCGGAAGATTCTCAACAACATCCTCACCAAACCTCAGCCACGCCCGTGAAGCCCCAGTGCTTCAAGAAGGAGGTGCGCAAGCTAATCCCTTTTAAAAGACGTTTGTGCGCGCATTCGGGCAGCCCAGGCGGCAGAGCTCCGCGCACACCAGGAGAAGCTCCGGAATCTTCTTCACACGGCAATAGAGGAGCACATCACTAAGGAGGCCAAGGCCAAGGGCGTCTCTGATTGTGAGTCCGCTTGCTAAGCAGCCATGGAGGGATCTGGAGTGTCGCCGGAGATGTTGGCCTTACAGCAGCAGGTGGCTCAGCTTCAGCACGCGCTTCAGCAGATGCTGCAGCAGCAGACCAGTGCTGTGCCTACAAGCAAGCTGAAGCTCCCCAAGCCACCAGAGACCAATGGCAGGCAGCCTACCCCTGTCAATTGGTGCCACAAGATGGAGACGTACCTTGCGGCCGAGGGCGCCAACCTCAGCAGCTCTTCCATTGTGACGGTGGCAGCGGCCTACCTCAAGGACTCAGCCCTCAACTGGTACCGCCAGCATGAGCAGGCTGTGGCGGTGGGCAAGGCTCAGCCCTACGCTTCTTGGGATGAGTTCAAGAAGGCCTTTATCGCCCGTTTCACCCCTGTTGACCCAGAGGTGGACGCGCGGGAGAGGCTTGACCGGCTCACCCAAACGCGTAGCGTGTTCGCCTATGCCCAGGAGTTCAACACCTACATGCTGGAGCTGCCGCACATGGACGAGAACGACCGCATTCATCGCTTCATCCGCGGTCTGAAGCCGGAGGTGCGCATTCACGTCAAGCTGCAGCAGCCAACCACACTGCATGACGCCGTGGAGCTTGCCATTAAGGCAGACTCGATGGTGTGGGAGCGTGGTCGAAACGGCAACAGCCGCTTCGTCAACATGAGCAGCAACAACCGTGGAGCGGTTGCAAGGGGCGGACCGGCACCCATGGAGCTCGGAGCAATGGAGCCGCAGAAACCCAGGAACCAGCCGCTCAAGTGCTTCTACTGTGGCAAGCCAGGGCACAAGCGGCGGGATTGCAAGAAGCTGCAAGCGTACAAGCAGCGTGATGGGGACACCTCTGCACGGTCAAACTGAAGGGCGCGTGCAGTAGTGTGGGTCGTACTGTGCGCATTGAGCAGGCTCAGCCCCGTGCGCCTGTGAGAGACTCACGCCAGGTAGAAGGCTCACAAAGGCCTAGTGAGCCTGGAGCATCCAGTGCAGCCCAGGGAAAAGCGGGTACCCGTCGTTGTGGACGACTGCGGGACTGTACCTACTGGCTGTTCAACCGCCTGGAGAAGGTCAAGTATGCCGATGCTTACGGGCCATTCTCAGTGGACGCCTGCGCACGTGAGGAGACTGCCCAGGCTGACAAGTTCTACAAGGGCTTCACTGACTTCCGCAAGGCTAATGTCAGCAGCGAGTCAGTATGGCTGAATGTGCCTTTCCGGCATGCTGGCCAATATCTGAGGCACTACCTGGATTGTAAGAAGACCGCACCGGAGACGACATGCGGCGTGTTTATCCTGCCCAAGTGGGACAGGAAGCCGTGGTGGAAGCTGATGCAGGGGATGAGGGTAATTCACGAGTACCCTGCGGGAACGGAGGGCTTGTTCTCTATCCCATCCGGGGACAGGTGGGTGGAGCAAGCTTCTCAATGGCCGGTGATCATCCTGTGGGATCCGCCCGTGAACACAGGAGTGAAGCAAAGGCCATGGGAGGAGGAGTTGCCGGCGAAGCAGGAGCTGGAGACACTCACTGCACCCGAGGCCGAAGACTCGTGCACCGCCAGTGCATTGACTATCGGCCGCTGAACATGATAACGGTGAAAAACCGCTATCCTTTGCCTCGCATTGACGAGCTGATGGATCAGCTTCATGGGGCGACGATGTTCAGCAAGCTTGATCTTCAAAGTGGCTATTGGCAGATCCGCATTGCTGAGCAGGATGTGCCAAAAACCGCGTTCCGGACGCGTTATGGTCACTTTGAGTGGAAGGTTATGCCTTTTGGGTTGACCAACGCACCCGCAACTTTTCAGCATTTGATGAATAAGATTTTGCAGCCATATCTTGATAAGTTCGTGGTGGTGTACTTGGATGACATCTTGATCTTTTCCAAGACATCTGAGGAGCATTTGGAGCACGTGGCTAAGATGCTCGCGGTTTTGAGGGAGAATCAGCTTTATGTGGGGCTTGACAAATGTGCATTTGGGCTCAGCGAAATCGACTTCTTGGGACATGTCGTCAGTGCCGACGGCATTAAGCCAGATCCCAAGAAGGTGGCAGTGGTTACAGAGTGGCCGACACCTGGCACTGTGCGTGAAGTGCGAGGTTTTCTCGGTTTGACTGGTTACTACCGGTGCTTCATTCAGCACTATGCTCAAAAGGCGTACCCGTTGACGGAGTTCACCAAGGAGAGCATCAAGTGGCACTGGCGGGATGATGTAGAATGTTGGGCCTTCGACGAGCTCAAGAAGGCATTGGTGTCCGCACCTGTGCTGGTGACGCCTGATCCGAGCTTGCCTTATGAGGTCTACACCGACGCCTCCAAGTTTGCGCTTGGAGCGGTACTACTTCAAAATCAGGGTAAGGGCTTGCAACCCGTGGCTTATCTGTCACGGAAGCTCTCGCCAACAGAGCGCAACTACCCCACTGGAGATCGGGAGATGCTTGCAATCTACTACGCTCTACAGCAGTTGCGTTGCTATCTGGAAGGAGTTCCCTTCAAGGTCAACTCTGATCACCTGAACCATACTTGGTTCAACAAGAAGCAGGATCTTTCTCGACGACAGGCCAAGTGGAGTCAGTGGATCGAGTCGTACTACAGTGGTACGGAGATTGCTTACAAGGAGGGAGCTAAGAATTTGTCAGATCCTCTGTCACGGCGCCCGGATCTCGCCTCAATTGAGCTTGCTATGGCATCTGTGCCTAGCAACTTGAAAGAGGAGATTCAGGCTGGATAGGAGAAGGATCACTACTATGATGACGTGATGCCAGGTCTGTGGATGCATGATGGGTTGTGGTACTTCCGGAATCGCGTGGCTATCCCAGCAATTCCCGAGCTCAGGAAGCGCATTATTGCCGAGTGCCATGACTGTCCAAGTGCAGGACATCTTGGCCACACCAAGACCTTGCAACGTGTGGCCAGGAGATTTTGGTGGCCGCACATGAGCCGTTCTGTCTATTCTTATGTTGTGGCATGTCCTTCATGTCAGCGCAATAAGCCTGTGATGCAGCGACCTCTTGGTCTTCTGCAGCCTTTACCTTTGCCTACGGCAAAATGGGAGCAGATTACCATGGATTTGATCACAGATCTGCCTGTTACCAAGGAGGGGCATGATGCGGTGGTGACCTTTGTGGATCGCCTGACAAAGATGGTCCACTTTGCACCCACCACTAAGACTGCAGGAGCGGAGGCGATCGCCAACGTATTTGTGCGTACATGGTATAAGCACCATAGTTTGCCTCGTGTCATTATCTCTGACAGGGATCGGCGGTTTCTGAGCCACTTTTGGCAGGCATTGTTCAAAGCTCTTGGCACTGAGCTGCGGTTTTCTACGGCTTTTCACCCGCAGACTGATGGCCAGAGTGAGCGTGCGAACCGCACCTTGGAAGAGGTGTTACGCCACTTTGTTTCACCTCGCCAGGATGATTGGGACGATTACCTGGATTTGGCGGAGTTTGCTATCAATGATTCAGTCAGTCCTTCTACGGGCTACACGCCTTTCTATTTGGCGTATGGTCAGAATGTGTCCTCACCTATTGACTTGGCAGATGTGATCGTGCCAGCAGCGCAGATGCGTGCTCAGGAAATGACGGACGCAATTGAGCATGCCAAGGCCAAGCTTCGGGAGTCCCATGAGCGCCAAGCGCGCGCAGCCAACAAGGAGCGACAGCAGTACCTGTTCCAAGTCGGAGACAAGGTGAAGCCGTCTACAATCAACCTCAATTTACCATCCACGATGAGCAAGAAGCTCGCAGCTCGCTTCATTGGCCCCTTCACGGTGGAGAAGGTCATCAATCCGGTGGCCTACAAGCTGAAGCTTCCTGCTTCTCTCAAGATTCACCCTGTATTCCACATCAGCTTACTCCGGCCATGGAAGGAAGATGCGCGGTTCCCTGACCACAAAGGACACTCTGCACCCGTGCTCGTCTACCCTGATGACGACCAGTGGCTGGTGGACAAGCTCCTTGACAAGCGGCGTGAGCGAGACGGCCGGCGTTGGATTATCAAGTACTTGGTCCGTTGGCTCAATTGTGGCCCAGAGGATGATTCATGGGAGCCAGCAAGCAACATTGAGCAG
>CADDIJ020001440.1:0-117779 GCA_902809745.2 Tetradesmus lagerheimii | reverse complement strand
GCTGATGCTGATGCTGTCACTGCTGCTGCTGCTGCTGGCTGCCCGCCCATGCCCTCAGCGCCTCCATGCGCTGCGGCAGCGCCACAAAGCTGCTGCTGCTATCAATGCTGCTGCTGCTGCTGCTGTCACTGCTGCTGATGGCTGCCCACCCAGGCCCTCAGTGCCTCCATGCGCTGCGGCAGCGCCACAAAGCTGCTGCGGTCAGCCACGTCGCTGCCGTTCTCCTGCGCCAGCGCTGCCAGCAGCTCACCCACATCGGGGCCCTGCATGCGGCCCTGGGAGGGGGGACACAAAGCACGGCGAAACGCACAAGCAGCAGGTGGATGTCAGCGGGTCAATCCAGCTGGTATAGCTAGCTGACCATTCCTGCTGGGCCGTCACAGCTGTCGGATGGTGTCTGAGGAGCTGTGTTGCATGGCTCATCATCATCAACTTACCAAATCAAGCCATAGCATCAACGCCATCGGCCCTGCGCCCCCCCCCCCCCGAGGCGGAAGAACTGCTGCATGGCTGTGACATCTGGCATGGCGCTGTCAGCACTGGCTGCCGCAATGACGCCATGAGGTACGGTGGGTGCTGCTGCTAGGCATGTTGCTGATGCATAGATCAGCAAGCAAGCACGTTTCCCACGTCACAACTGGCACGCATGACGTCGACTTCATCAGCTCACTAAGGAGTACACACAGTAGCAAGGCAGCAATACATCCATGCCGATGTGTCACACAGGCTATAGCTAACGCCCACCGGGCAACAAACACACCGTGAGCGCCACGCGCATGGGCATGAAGAGCCGCTTGCCCTTGCGCTTCTGCGCCTTGCCCACGCTGTTGATCCACTTCTTGAAGCTGTCGTGCCCGCCAGCCACTGCTGCTGTCAGGTCCCCGCTGTCGTGTGCTGCCAGCACTGCTGCTGCCACCTCCAGGAAGTTGTCCTCCTGGATCTGTTATACAACAAGCGTTACAAATGCAAACAGCATTGCAGAAGCGACTTGGTATGGATGTAGCGTCTTTGCAAAGTATAATGCAAGTGCTATGCAATTGATGTCAACGCGACAGAGCACGGCTTATGCCCAAGTGCTTATGACGTAAGAGCAACAAACACCTACACGCACAACTACACTGCTGACAGGCTGTAGCACTGCTTGTGCAGTTGCTGCTCTCCGCACATCTACCATATGTATCAGCAGCGCCGCCACGCACCGGCTTGAAGTCTTCGCTCTGCACTGTTTCGCTGAGTGGGTATCCCAGCAGCTGCGGCACCTGCCCTGCTGCATCCCCCAGCATGTCCACGCTGCCCTTCACAAGGCTGCTGATCGCTGCCGCGAAGGCGCTGCTGGCACTGGTCAGGATGCCTGCTGCTACGAGTGCTTCGCTGATGCGGGTCAGCAGCTCATCCTCCGGTAGCGCCCTATGAAGTGAAACAACAGACATGCAATGTTATGAGAGCATGCCTTGTCACTGCCAGAAGTTTTGAGACACTGGTGGCACAGCATAACATGGCGCTTCTGCTGCAGCATGTGTGTGTACACGGCGCCACCAAATAAATCGTCCACAAATCGAGCGCTGGTCAACAACTGTGACAGCACAGTACATGTCCCAGCTGAGGTGCTGCGCGTTCATCCAGCTGAGCTTGAGCTGGCATGAAGCCATGACACAGGCTGCAGGCCAAGCATACAGTACATTGCACTGCATTGCAGTACATGCTCCCCGCAAGCCGTCAACAAGCACAGCAACATACCAAGCCATCTGCACAACCTGTCTTCCCACATGAGGTGCTGCCCGTTCATCCAGCTAAGCTTGACCTGGCATGAAGCCACACCACATGCTACAGCCCACGCAAGCCGTCAACATGCACAGCAAAACATCAAGAGCCATACACACAACCTGCCCCCCCTACCTGAGGTGCTGCCCGTTCATCCAGCTGAGCTTGACCTGGCATGAAGCCACACCACATGCTACAGGCCCAGCATACACTACGTCTACCTCAACTTACACTACATGACATCACATGCTCCACGCAAGCCGTCAACATGCACAGCAACATGATCAAGCCATCTGCACAATTTGTACACACTTCAGGTGCTGCACGTGCATCCAGCTGAGCTTGACCTGGCATGAAGCCATAACACAGGCTACAGTCCACGCAAGCCGTCAGCATGCACAGCAACATACAGAGCCAGTACACACCTGAGGTGCTGCCCGTTCACCCAGCTGAGCTTGACCTTGTCGAAGACTGCTGCGCTCTTTGTGATGCGGTCCAGCATGGCACAACATACGACACATGCGCATACAGCAGCAAGTGCAAGACTCCCTGCCAGGCAAGACAAGCATCTTGTGCTGTGCTGTGCTGTTACAACACATGGTGCTGTCCATTTCAACACAGCGCAACAGAACTTTTGTGAAAAGCTTGTGGCCCCTACCAATGGCGCCACCAAACAAACCGGTCACAATTCAAGCGCTGGTCGACAACTGTGACAGCACAGCACATGTCCCCACCTGAGGTGCTGCCCGTTCATCCAGCTGAGCTTGACCTTGTCGAAGACTGCTGCGCTCTTTGTGATGCGGTCCAGCGCAAAGGCCTGCGTGAGCTCGTCCACGCTGTAGATCTCCTTCTCAGTGCCGTCGTTCCAGCCCAGCAGCGACAGGTAGTTGACCATGGCGGGGGCCAGGTAGCCCTGCGTGCGGTCAAGACAGCAGTACCAGGCTGAGTTGCACAGCACAAAAGTCAGGCGTCTGACAGGCAGCCCTGTTTCAGCTCAGCAGCGACAGGTAGTTGACCATGGCAGGTGCCAGGTAGCCCTGGGAGTGCAGCGACAAGAGCAGCAAGCAGCATGCACACGTTGAGATGGCCATATTAGCAGAACGAGCTGGGATACAGGTGATTGACAATGGCAGGAACGCAAGGAAACTGCAAGGGAGCGTATAGTCATGCACCACAGCATCAATCATAGCGTCAGGTGAATGCCAGGCTGCTGGACCAGCAAGCTGCATGGTCTAAAAGTGGTGCCGCAACTTGGCAAGTTGAGCACATTGCACATGGAAAGCCACAACAATTCAGCAGCTGTGCACCACCACAAAACACCACAGAGCTCGATATGCCAGGCCATTGACATTGGTGTGTACGACATCACCATGCAGTGCGTAACCACGCAAAATGTTTGCAGCACCTGTGCCTTGAAGTCTTTCACGCTGGTTGCTCCACCACGCGTAAGTTGGTCAAGCCCTGCCACAGCAGTGGCATCAAGCGACAAATACTGTACAGCCAACCGCACCTGTGCCTTGAAGTCTCCCACGCTGGTTGCTCCGTGGCGCTTGCTGAGCTTGCTCTTGTCAGGGGCCAGGATGAGGCTCATGTGGCCAAACACGGGAGGGGTGAAGCCCAGCGCATCGTACACCAGCAGCTGCAGGCACAGCGGGAGGCCACAACAAGTCATGTGTGAGTAAGCAGTGGGCCCTTGTGCAATTGTGCAGTTCAGCCAACTGTGCAACTGCCTCGTAACAGTGGTGTTGACCAGCGTTACTGTGGCAGCATCCTGCTCACAGATGATGTTCTTGCAAATAGTCCCCCCCCAGGCAAGCCCCCCCCCCCACGCGGCACCAAACAGCTTTCCTGGCGCATTTGGGCAGCATGCATGCAGCAGGGCAAGCGAACGCACCCAGCACCAGGCCCCACCTGGCGCAGTGTGTTTGGCAGGTGCTCCTCTGCGCGCAGCACGTGTGTGATGCCCATCAGCGCGTCGTCGATGGCCACGCAGAAGTTGTACACAGGCAGGCCGTTGCTGCGCAGCACCACAAAGTCGCCCAGGTTGTCGGTGTTCCAGGTGACCTGCCCGCGCACGATGTCGTTGATGCCAATCTCCTGCAGGGTGGGGTTGGGGTTTTGAGTTTGGGGTTGTTTTGAACAGCAGTTATACCCAAGGGAGGTGGCATGTATCTGCTGTGAGTGATCATCTTCTGCAGAGTCGATCCACGACAGCATGTCAATCATTTGACTGTCCAACGTTTACGACCTCTCCTGCGTCCTGTCTGCTGCATGTCACATCAACAGGCCAGCTGAGCTTGCAGCAGCTGAGCTAAGCGCGGCTCTGCTGACTGCTGCTGACTGCTGCTTGCTCCCCCCTCCCGCACCTTGTTTGCCGGCACCCTGAACCTGTAGCAGTATGGCGTGCCCTTGGCCATCTCCGCCTCCACCTCCTCCTTGCTGGCTGACGACCACTTGCCCCTACAGCCAGCAGCAGCAGCAGCAGCAGTTGACATATGTTGGCGACGTGATGAGATGGATGCTGGCGCTCAGGATGCACATGTCTGCCGTCCAGTTGCTGGTACAAGGATGATGGCTGACAGTACTGTGGTTCATCAACTGTTGCATGTAAGAGAAGTAACAAAGCACGCAGCCCACCTGTAGATGGGTGGCAGCTTCTTTGCCTCTGCCTCTGCCTTCATCGCCTCCAGCTCAGCGTCAGTGCAGAAGCAGGGGTACGCGTGGCCTGCAGGGGTGGGCAGCAGCAGCAGCAGCAGCAGCAGTAGCAGCAGCAGCAGTAGCAGCAGCAGCAGCAGAAGCAGATGTTTTGAGTGAAGCAGTCATGCCATACAGGGCCAGTGTGATTGCAGGAACTAGCCTGCCCTGAAGTCAGTCTGATTCCTGAGGACGAGCGCACATCCAGGCAAGCCGCAGCATTGGTGAGCACGTGTCAGACGCCACACGTCCCCCGCAGCGCATCTAGCAGCAAGCGGCAGCTGATTGTGCGAGCGACCCCCACTTGCTGTGATCTGTATGAACTACATTCGTATATGAGCTGCATCGGTATGCCACACCTGCTGCCACAAGCTTGTCCACATAGCTCTTGTAGATCTCAGCGCGCTCCGACTGCCTGTAGGGGCCATTGGGGCCGCCAACATCGGGCCCTGCGGCAGCAACACACAGCAGCGGCAGTCATTGGAATCTGTGACAGGCACGCAGGGCAAACACAGCACTTTAGAGTGCTGTGTTTGCCATGGCAGTTGTGCCGGAAGCACTACCTGCTGCTGCATCAGCCACACCGCTGCTGTGTCTGGCTCCTAACCTCAACAGCACTAGGCTCACTGCCTCGGCTTGCTCAGCAGGTCTGCAGAGTGCAACTCTGCCCACAATTGCCACCGCTGCTGCTGCCGACGCTGCTGCTGCTGCAGTTCTGCTCTGCATTCCAACACCTGCAACTGCCAGTAGCGCCGCTGCTGCTGCTGATGCCTCACCCTCGTCCCAGTTGAGCCCCAGCCAGGCCAGGTCGGCCTTCATCTTCTCCTCACTCTCGCGAGTGGAGCGCGCTGTGTCAGTGTCCTCAATCCTGCAAGGCACGGCACGCACAAACAAATGCGTGTTGCTGGGCTGCATGCTAGTTGTGCAACTGCATGCCAGCAACAGGGCAATGCTCAAGGGGGCTACCCCGCTATGTGAATTGTGTCAATGGTCAAGCAGCATCCCAATGCTGTCAGCTGTTCTATGATGCCTTGCCTTGCCGCACTGCAAGTGCTGCAGGGACTGCCGACGCCAGCCTGCAGCTCCCCCCTGCTGCGCACCTCAGCACGAACTTGCCGCCAACCTTGCGCGCATACAGCCAGTTGAACAGCGCGGTGCGGGCGCCACCCACGTGCAGGTTGCCTGTGGGGGAGGGTGCAAAGCGCACCTTGATCTGCACACGGCGCGTATTAAATTTAGGTGGAGTGGTGCAGTTGAAAAGTGTATTGTTGTACTGTGCTGAAACACGAGCGAGGCACGGTCACGGGCGCCACTGCATGCTTGACTTGAAAGCTCTCCCGCATGCAATGCGTAGGGGCTCAGGGTAGCCTGAAGCATTACCTGCCCCACACAGGTGTATGCAGACGCTGTATTACAACCGCAGTTGCCCAAGTTTTGCATAAAACTGTACTGCGGGTGACATGGAGGCCCTGCTTGTCACAGCTGCATTTGCATGTGTGTCAGGCTGAGCCTGTCTGCAACACTGTGCACGCGCTGTTTGCTGCAGCCACATATATATGCAGCCACATTGCTGCATCAAAGCAATAATGTGTAATTTCAGCTATATGCGGCCTTACCTTGCTGCCTGCTGAGGTGACTGTTGCTGGTGCCTCTGCCACATCTGTAGCCACAGCAGCACGCACCGACACCAGCCTCCTGCCGCAGACCTGCAGGTTTGCAGCATTCCAATTGCTTTCATTCAGCTTCTGATACATATCGAGCTGGTAAGCTTCACGAACTGCTCCTCCTATGTTCTGCACTGGGTGCAGAAGCACCAGAAACTCGCCTGACGCAGACAGGCTGCAGGCCGGGACAGAACGCCACTTCTTGCGATCATTCTTCCACTGGATACCATATGCATGTTTGTTGCCATCATGCAATGCCCAGGCAGCGAGCGAGCGAGAGCGCCCACCAAGCTGAAGTGAGCTATGCAACGGCGGATTTAACTCCAAGTGCAAATTTTGGGATGCTTAGAGGAGCTCGAAGGTTGTCGTGTACATAGTAACATGCGTGTAACGATGGTGCCAAGATCCGCGGCTTTCAGGGCACAGCTGATACAACGCAGGGTCGCAAATCATGCGAACGCACAATGCATAGAATTTACCGAAGAACCCAATCCTTCACACATAGCCTGGGCACCGCTGTTGCACATTGACTCGTGGCACCGGCAGGAGACCTGCCAATTTATCACTCAGACACACGCGGTGCATAAAGAACATGCTAGGCGACGCAGGTTTCATGACAAACGAAAGCAGCTAGCTGCGATCCTGCATGTCAGATACAACATAAACACCAAGTTGGACCTGGCACTCCTCTTGCCTGCATGCACTGCTTGCTGCAAGCACGCATAGGTGGAAGCACGTCCAGGTATGCCTAAATCTGACCAGGCACTACAGCAAGCTGGATGAGGCTGGTGGTAATGCGAAAGCACGTCATGCATGTTAGAATTGCTGTCGGGCAGCATATGCTGTGGTTTTCACACCACAGGCCTCCTAAACCAGGCTGGTGTATGCTTGCACAATCATGATGCCAGGACAGCACTGCACGCCCAGGGTGCACAGGCATGGCTCTGGTGGATATGAATAAATCAACCGCGCACTGGACCCGTGGGTATGATCACCATCACAACTTGGAAAGCCAAATTTCCTCAATATTGAGTGCCTGTTGCCACTCGCTGCATCACCAAGCCAATAGAGCATAATTCTACGTTTCGACAGGCTGCTGCTCGTACACGAGTTGTGCAGCCTTGCCTGTTGAACACGGGCGAGCCTCAACACTCACATGCTCCTGTGTAATTTTCAGGAACCCTGGCTGGCAATGGCCAATCTGCAACACCGCTGCTGCTGATTACTGCTCAGCCTGCTGTTGCAATGGCCTGCCATCACAGCACACTATTGCCAAGCTGTCACCACCACCACGCTCATTGTAAGCCATGCTCTAGCTCTGCTGCCAGCATGGGGTGGTGCATTCTGGGCAGCTGTTGTGGGCTGGACACAATGCAGTGAAGCACCGCAGGTATCCAGCAATCTTGAGAAGCTTCACTGCAACGTGTCCGGCCCGCAACAGCTGCCCTGGATGTACCACCCCATGCACCCATCAAACCATCAGCCTGGCTGTGATACTAACCAGAACAAGTTGTTCACGCGCCAAAGCCACGGCGTGCCTGCCGTGAGATGGCCCAGTAAGCCAGCAAGTTGAGGCCCAGCACAAGTGTGCCCGACGGCAGCTCCGGCACTAGCAAGTTGCTCTTGGGGACGACACTGCTGTGGCCGTGGCCGTGGCCATGCTGCTGCTGTTGCTGCTGCTGGTCCTTGAGCAGTCCTGCAAGAAAGCTGATGGTGCTGCCAATGCCAAATGGTCCGCTGCTGCTGTTACTGCTGCTGCTGAAGGTAAGAGGGTCTGCCGGCTGCTGCACACCGCTGCTGCTGCTGCTGCTGCTGCTGCTGCTTTGCTGCAGGTGTATCTGCGGGCCATGCTGCTGCAGGTGCTGCTGCTGCTGTTGCTGGCCGTGCTGGTGCCCACTGTCGCTGGCCTGATAGCCGTGTTCAACACCCGCCATCAGCTTGCGCAGGTTGTCGTTGGCTAGCACTGCACCTGAGGCAGTGCTGTGCAGGTTCTCACTGCATGTGTGCACATTGTGCGGCAGTGCAAATGTCAGAGATCTCGTTGTGAACGCTGGCAACAATGCTGCTGGTGTGAGTTGTGTTGTAAGAGCACATTCAGAAAAATGGCACCTTCAGCTACTCTAGGCATAAGACATGCACATAGCCTGGTTCAGGCTGGCGATGTCTGACCACCACACTCAAGTGCTGCTGCCCCTGCTGCTGATGGATGAGTAAGATGCTGATGCTGCCGCTTTGCTGCATGCAGCGTGTCATTGTCTGCCATAAGCTAGCTCCTTACTTGTAGTACGGGCACTTTGTGCGTAGTGACGTCTCAGGGAAGCCAAACCGCAGAAAAGAATTCACTAGCTCTACTGTCTCCTGCCATGTCTCAGCCAGCAGCTGAAACTCCGGCGTCTGTAGCAGCCCTATCTTTGGTGTCTCAACGTATAAAACGTTGAAACCCGTGCGGGGCAGCAGGGCGGGCGTCAGCTCGTCTCCTATGCTGAAGCTAATATCAGTGTCCTTGTGGTGCTTCTGGCGGGACTCATGCAAATTCTCGCCGCGCAGCATGCTTATTTTCGACTTGCCGAAGTTCTGTGGTATCTGAGGCATCGTGCTTGAAGCTGAGGATTGTGCACTTGGAGGGAGCAGCAAACCGGCTAGTGACCAGCAGTGATCTCGACGGCTCTGTTGGCGTATCAACACCCTGGAAGCTTCAAGAGGCGAAACCAGCAGCAATGGGAGTCACCAATTGGCTGGTGGTCATGAGCTGCAGGTACCCAAATACAACTGGGTGACAACCACAGCACAAGGTTCAACAACTGTGACATCACAATCCCTGGCCATCATCATTGTCAATGCCCCTCAAAGGATCGTCTCACATGAGGAACCTCAAGCTGTAGCTGCTTGCCAAGATCTTTTATCCAGAACTTCTGGAACGAAGCTGGCGAAACGGTGTGAGCTTGCCACCAATACTACTGCTAGTAGCTGGAGTACTGCCGGTGGTAGTACCAGGCTGACCACGTGAGATGCTGGCGCCTCCATCAATACCTCTGTAGAGGCGGCTGGCAGGAATTACCCTGGCCATCTGCTGTGCCTTCGCAGAGAGGCGCATCGTCCACTGTTGCAATCCCGATGCTCCGCAACTTGCTGCACAGCCCGGCGCGTGGGTAGGCCACTGGCACAAGGGTGCAGTATCATCAGGCCCTGTTACAGTACCTTAGCTCTCCTGCAGCATGACCGCCGCTGCCAGCAACTGGCTCCCCACCCTGCAGGAGCAACGGCACGTGGTCAGCTGTGAGCTGAAGAACCCTTTGCCCACATTATGCTGACCTTCAAGCCAAGCTTGTGCACTGACGCTGAACCGGCTGGTGCAGCCAAGGCATAATGCATTGCGCTGCGCAGAAGCTCTGTGCCTGTGCGTGAAACGAAGCACTGGCAAAGCACATCTTGTTTGCATATGGCACAGCGGACAGGCTGCTGTCTGCAGCCCCTGCTGTGTCCGCTTCAATGCCGACTCCTGGCGGAAGTACCATCCTATAACATGCATGGCATGCCCTAAACGTGCAGCATGCTGCCTGCCTGCCTGTCTGTCAGCCCACCCACCTGCGCAGCTCCTGCTGCTCCTCCTGCAAGGCTGCCAGTGCCAGCGGCAGCACCGCAGGCAGCAGCGCATCCCTGGCAGCAGCAAGCTCACACTTGCTGCTGCTGCTGCTGCTTTGATTGCTTTGCTGGCCATCTGCATCCACAGCTTCCTGTGCTACAGCTGCTGCAGCTGCTGGTGGTGCTGCCGATGCCACACCTGACACAGACAAGGCATCTGCTAGATGTAGCAGCAGCTGCCGCAGCTCCTGCAGTGCTGCAGCGCGCACGGCTGCTGACCTGGCCCCCTCACCAGCAGTTGCCAGCAGCAGCTGCAGCAGCTCCTGCCAGCTGCAGGTGCTGCTACTGCTGCTGCCCTGCAGCTGCAGCTGTTCGTCATCAGTGGCACTACTGCAGGGTCGGCTAATTGTGTCGCTGCAGAACTGATGTTTTGACTCCTGCTGCTTCCACTTCGATTGTACATTCCTGCCAGTGTGTGCGGCCTGCTGATTCGGCTGCTGCTGCTGCTGTTGCTGCTGGGACTGGTCCTGCTCTTGCTGCCCATCAGCTCCTGCAACTCCTGGTTGTTTGCTGCCGCGCTGTGCCAAGCTGCGTAGGCCAAGTGCAGCTTGCAGCAGTGCCGCCAGCACTCTGACACACGCACACACCACAGCGTCGTTACGGCTGGATAAGCCCACCTGCAAGCAGCAGCCACACAGAAAGGCGTCTTTGCAACATAGGCATATGCCCCCTGGATGTCACATCCAGACGTTCTACATCTGCGGTGGCCAGGCATAAACCGCCAGGAGTTACTGCATGTTTTGCAGCAGTTCTGTATGATGAAGCACCCACCTGCACTGCAGTGTAGCCATTCCTGCTGCTGAACCCTGCCAGTGCCTCAGGAGTGCCATCAGCGAGGAAGCTGCACAGTGCATCTGCTGCTGCAGCAGTGCTTGAGCCACAGCAGCTGCATGTGAACTCACACACCATGTGGTCGCCTGCAGATGCGACAGCAGTAACATAAGGCGGTAGTTGAAGCGCCTTGCAGCAGCAGGTCCAGCGGCAGCTGACCAGAGCAGCAAGATAAAACAGTAGCAGCAGAAGCAGCAGCAGCAGCACTTGCAACAGCTCTGCAGACTTGCACCTGGCACACGCACCTCCTGCAGCTCCTAGAAGTGCCGACAGTAGGTCGCTCAACAAACATATAGTTGCTTTGATGCGAGGCATGCTGAACACATGCCTTCCGACAGCAGCTGCTCCTGCAAGCTTTCGCACTGCTTAGGACAGCCGATGATAGCGACGATGCAGATCTCGACGAGTCAGTGATTATAAGGTTTACACATGCACGTAAAGATCGATCCCCTGACCGGTGGTCACAGCAGAACCCTCCTGAGCCTGTTGGGGCGACGACGTTGTCGCAGTGTCGACACTGGGAAGTTCACTGTGCAGCAGTTCGTTGTCGGTGTCAGACCGCCCTTCAAAGCAGCAATTGTCGAATGTCATAGCATTGTTACAGTGTCAAGAGCGTTCAGCATCCTTCAGCGAGGCCAAGTAGTCAGCAAACAGCTGCTCAGCACCAGGCACTTTGTCAAAGCCTGGGAAGAAGTTGACGTCAACAACCAGGTACTGCCTGCTGCTGCTACCACTGGCACTGGCTCCAGCACTGATGCTGCCTGCATATTCAGGCGATCCGTCTGGTGGCTGCAGCTGCTGGTGCTGTTGCTGCTGGTCTGGAGCTATGATGTCTACATTGAACAAGTTGAGCCGCAGCTTCTCCCGCAAAAATGCTGCTAGCTGCTGCATAGCCCACAGCGGAGGTGCTGCAGCATCACTCGCAACACTGGCATCAGCAAATGCAGTGACGCTAGCTCTGCAATAGCTGCCACTGTTGCCTGCAGCCTTGGTAGCGGCTTTGGTGTGTGCTGCTGCTGCTGGTTGTGACACAGATGCTGCTGCTGCTGCTGCTGCTGCTGCTGACGGGCCTTGGCTGCTTGAGGGCGGTGCAGCTGTTGCTGGCACCTTGCTACTGCCGTGTGCAGCATCTACGGCTGACAGCGGCACCGCACTCACCCGCTGCAGCAGCACCACTGCAGGCCTGTCTGCATCACTGGTGCTGCTGCTCCCACTGCTTGCTGCCGCTGCTGCTGCTGCCTGCTGTATATGCTGAATGGTGAGTGTGCTGCGTCTAGTCAGCACGATGTGGGGGCCAATGACGTACAGCTGCAGGCACACGCACGGACAACAGGGCAGCACACACAGGCATCAGCAAGGCATGCAATCAGGGCAGTACCAGCCTGTGCCCAAAGCATGTGCTAGCAGACAAATGCCAAGTGCAAGCAGAAAACATACATAACATGCAGTTGTAACTAGACCCTTGTACTAACTCATGACTGGTACTTATCCATTTCAAGTGGTTTACTCCTCATCACCAGTGGGATCTTGCTGCCTGAGGTCACTGCAAGTGGCCTCACCTTGTACAGGGCTTACCACCATGATTTGATACATATTCAATATCAAGTGCTTTGGTCCTTGCCACACGTGGCCTCACCTTGTACAGTGCTTCACCATGCGGCACAAACTGCTGCACCACCACCGGCAGCGCCAGCTCAGGCACAGCTCCAGCCAGCAGCTGCTGCACCCCACGCTCCTCCATAACAACGCCCAACGCATGGCCATCTGCAACAGCAGCTGCTGCTGCTGCAATGCTAGATGCTGGGATGCAAACACCCTCACTGCCAGCAGCAGCAGCAGCAGCGCCAGGTGTTGAGTCAGCTGGCATGCTGCTGAGGGGCTTCACAAGTGCTGGCAGGCCGATGCCTGCTGCTGCCAGCTGCGCCAGTGCCTGCTGGGAAGAGGTGCCTGGCAGCAACGTGATCTGGGCAGGTACTGAGATCGTGCAGCTCTGCAGCTGATGTTGCTGCTGCTGCTGCTCCTGTCTGCAAGGCTGTGCAGTGCTTGCTGGCTGCAGGCAAACACACAACGGCAAGACGGCAACAGCGGCAGTGACGAACACTTGGTGATGGAAACAGCGGGGCTGATACGTTGCTGTGTGCAGTCAATGACGGGAACATGAGTCAACGGCACATGCGGCTATATAGCAGGTCTACACAGTCGTTGCATCCGACCAGAACAACAGCAGTGCAGCACACCATTGCCCGGGCCCCCTACCTGTGTCAGCAGCAGCGGCTGCCCTGCCAGTGGTGCCAGCATGGCCTCCCTGTGCTGCAGCGCCCTCACTGCTGCGGGGGGATCCAGCAGCACCACATGGGGGCACGCAGCCTGCAGCGCCAGCAGCCGCGCATCCAGCCCTGCAGGCAAAGGATAATAGGGGTGATGCCAGGCAGGAATATGCTGTAAGCACCTGTGATGCTGGCAGAATGTTGGCAGGCAGAATGCAGCGCCAGCAGCCGCGCATCTAGCCCTGCAGGGACACAGTAGGCGGACAATAGGAGCCAAAAGCGTGATGCCAGAAGTTTTGAGTGGCAAGAACGCAGCATGCTGATTGGAGCAGCGCCAGCAGCCGCGCATCCAGCCCTGCAGGGCCGGGAGGGGAAGACGTGATGCGGAGTGAGAGACGTCATGTCCGGCAGAATGTTGTACGCACCCGCACTGCTGCAGGGGCGTCCAGCAGCACCACATGTGGGCGGCCCGCAGCGCCAGCAGCCGCGCATCCAGCCCTGCAGGGATCCAATAGGTGTACAACAGGAGTGAATGACGACATGCCAGGCAGGAATATGTTGTACACACCCATGATGCTGGCAGTATGTTGGCAGGCAGCCAGCAGGGCCAGCAGCCGCGCATCCAGCCCTGCAGGGTTGGGAGAGAATAGGAGTGACAGACGTGATGCCGGCAGGAACATGGTGTAAGCACTTCTGATGCTGGCAGTGTGATGGCAGGCGGTCAGCAGGGCCAGCAGCCGCGCATCCAGCCCTGCAGGGCCAGGAGTATGTTAAATGAGTGACAGACCGTGATGCCAGGCAGCAAATGTTGTAAGCACCGCTGATGCTGGCAGTGTGTTCGCAGGCAGCCAGCTCGGCCAGCAGCTGTGCGAAGCAGCCTGTAGAAAATGAGCAGTGTTGAGTGGCAAGGATGAGGGCATGCTGATTGTGTGTGCAGGCGTATGCTGCTGATTTGAAGAGCATTGCTGCGGGCTGGCGTGAGCTGTATGCAGGGCAAGGCAGCCGTGCATCTGAGCCTGCAGAGCGCTGAATTCTTCTGTAAAGCACTTGGTGAGCAAACAGTCATGATGTAGCCCTCGACACAGTAATTGGCACAACCTAGGCAGCGGTATTGGTGTCACATGCAGTGCACAGCTTTGTCAGGACCACTACAGCAATCCTGTCACCTGTAGGACATCAGCTGCAGCTGCTGCTTTCACATCATACAAGCTGTGCCATGGCTCTTAACTACCAGACAGCCAGCTGTCAACTAGTGAACACGCAGCACCCACCATGGTCCTCTGGCACCTTGTGCACGATCACATCCACGCCCTGTGCTGCCCACTGCTCCGGGGCAGCATCTGGCTCCAAGGCCAGCAGCTGGAAGCCGTGACGCTCCGCTGCTGCTGACAGCGCAGGCGTGAGCACCCTGGGCCGCTGCAAGAGGCAGGCAGCTGCAGTGAGGGCGTGGTGCACGATGTAGTTGCACAGCGTGCTGCTAAACACGGATGCCAGTGCTATGCATGCCTGATCAGCGGGTGTTTGAACAAGAGAAACCAAGGAAGCATCTGCAGCATGTTGAAGAGCACCTAGCTGCCAACACAGGCAGGACATGTGCTAGGGGGCATGCGGCAGGATACTAGACAGCAGAGGCCAGGGGGCCTGGGTGCATACCTTCTTGTCAAGCAGGATTAACCCTACCCGCATGCTGCATGCCGTGCACGAGACTAAGGATGAAGTTCTGCCACTGGTCAAAAGCCTGCATCTCCAACAGACCGCCATCTAAACCGTCCGTCGCAGTTTGCGCATGACTAACAGTCACTCTTGCTCACACTTATGCTGTGACGCAGAACACATCGTAGGGACTCTGAGCAACTTCAAAGACTCAGTTGATTCATGCGCGACCTTTTGGCTTTCAGATCACGACAAGCCCGTCCGCGTTACTGCAAGGAAGCGTTGCAAGCTTTTTGGTGAGGAGCAGGAAACGCTCACGTTTTGTTTGCACTCGTTTAAGATACTACTGGAAATGGTTTGCGCCTGGGTTGGTGTAGGTACCGCGCCTTCCGTGACCGGCTCGCAGCATATTGCTCGGAACTCCGCTATCTCTGTGCACAAGGGTGTGTACCCGCATTCATAGCACGCATTCAAACCTGCTTATGTGCAACTTGGTTTGTATGATATTGTACTCCCGGCTTCACGTGTGCACTGCTGCCAACGGCTTCTGCTGTCTTGCAGCCAGCAGTGGACGTGACATCACATGGGTCCAACTCCACCTCAGGGGCCTTACCCCAACATGGGGCCACCCGATGGCTACCCACAAGGTGCTGGTGAGTGGACGAGCACTACAGGCCAGCAGCAGCTACGCACACTCAACTGCCAGTTTCTGATGCCCACACAGACGTGCAGCTGTGACACGGCCTTCTGGGCATCTCTGTAGGTTCAGCATGTGGCTGGCTCATTGATTGGGGTTTTTTGTTTCGTCCGAGTACTAGCATTGGCATTTTTGAGGACTGAGGAGGTTGCGGTTGTGTGCTCTAGCGTCAGGCGTCAGATAATGAAGCCTGCACGGCATGTCTTGCAAACACTGCTGGCTTCCTGGCATATGCATGCATGCAACGAATCCGCTCAGCACAATCAGCTTCTATCGCCACGTGCCGTCTTTTCACACATTCATCGTTCTCCCTTCACTCACTGCACCTACGAACCTGCGCATCATCACCTTTTTCTTTTCTTTTCTTTTTCCTGTAGGTGCACCTCCCCCTGCAGGCTACCCCTACCCTCCGCAGCCCCAGCCTGGGGCAGCGCAAGGCCCCTACCCCCCACAGCAGCAGCAGCTGCAGCAGGGCCCACCACCCAGCCACTTTGCGCAGGCCCCAGCAGGCTACCCAGCAATGCCAGCTGGCGCACCACCCGGCTTTGAGCCACCAACCAAGCCACATGAGATGCAGCAGCAGCAGGGGCCTGCAGCTGTTGGCTACATTGCTCCTGGCCCGGGTCCAGCCCCTGGGCCAGCACCATACCAGCAGCAGCAGCAGGGGCACCACCCTGCGCCTGGCTACCCCGTTGGGGGCCCAGGGGGCATGGCGATGGTGTCTGGCCCAGGGCAGGTGCAGCAGGAGAAGTGCGGCTGCAGCATCGGCTGGGTGCTGTTTGGGGTGAGTGTTAGTGAGCAGTTAACTGCACTGGCCCATGGTGACTGTTGATGAACGCTTTTTCCTGTGTGCATTCCACGCTGCGCTATGGCAGGGTTTTTGCAGCAGTAGCTCTCACAAGCTATGTCAGGCCTTACGCATCAAGCTTGCAGAGTGTTTGTTTGAATGCAGCTGGTACTTGTTTCTGGCAGTGCACTTATGCTACAGCCAAGTTTCCGGCTGTCACTCCGCAGCACTCGCAGCGTGCGTTGCAGCACTCTGTCACGACGCGCCCTTCTACATCTGCTCACACCAGTGCCTGCTGCCGCTCTGTCTGCTGCTGTCTGCAGCTGGGCTTCCTGTTCACTCCCTGCTGGCTGGCTGCCATGCTGGTGCCGCTGTGCACTCGCAAGCGCAATGACAGGCTGGCAGGCCTGGCCAGCTCAGTGGCCTTCCTCATCATTCTGGTGCTGGCCATTGCGCTGTCGGTGACTCAGACTCGCAACAGGCCCATGCACACCACTGGCTTCAACCAGTGGAACGGCTGAGTGCGCACACGTGGGCCGGTGTGTTGGCAGGACAGCGTGCAACGGGGGTTGTAGTGCGGCTGCAACAGCGACACTGAGCACAGCTGCAGTGTTAGGTGCGGCGGCCAGTGCGCGGCCAACAGCAGCAGCAGCAATGGTGCTTCGCATCACATGGACGGCAGAAGATGATTACGGCACGAGGAAAGGGCCGCTGCTGGTTGAACTTGTGCCTTCTACGGCTGATGCCTTCTACGGCTGAGTGGACCACTGTCAGTGCCCGCAGCAGCGCGCAATGCAGTGGTTGTATGTTATTCGATACAGGCAGTGGGTAAGAGCTGTGAAGCCCAGGTGGAGGGGCAGTGGAGGCGCAGCAGGTGCGAGCGGCAGCAGCAGCAGCAGGACTACAACACATGCGGCAGCTGTCGGCGGGACAGGTGGCACAGTGACGCATGGCATAATGCGGGCTGGGTTGCTGGCATGTCAGTTACCTGCAGCCGTGGTGGTGGGCAACTGGGCTGTGTAGCGGCTGCCGCGGCAGGCAGCTGCAGGCAGCCGCTGTCAATTCAGGCGCACCGCATTCAGCTGCGGCAGAGGATGTTTGGGCAGCTGCGCTTCATTGTGGCACTGCATCAGCATGCATCATGCACACGGCTGACACTGACAGCCTGGCAGGCTTTCAGCACAGCCGGCAGGTGTGGGAAGTGCGTTGTTGAAATAAGGCCTGCGCGGGGCGACATTGTGCAGGGCGGCAGTGCACCGATTTGATGCGAGCTCGCTGTTGTTGCTGTGATGTGTGGCTCTTGGAGCCTCTGAGAGGGCCAGTGGCCAGAGCTTACAAACTTTGTAAGCCAGCGGCTGGCCAGCACTATGCCAGAGGGGGCTTGCTGGGTCATTTGATTGTGGCGTGGGGCTGATGGCGTTGACGCTACGGCTTGAATGGGTAGTATGACGATGACGATTTCATTGTGGCCCCTGCTGCTGGACGACATGCAGCAGACATGTCTGCATGCATCTTGCAAGCGATTGCATGGCATAGCTGAGGATTTGACAAACCTGATGGGTTGTGCAGCCTGCTCAGTAGCACTGAGTGTTGTAAGAACTTCAGAGCTACTGAAACTATAGTGGTGTAATGGAGCCGTTTGATACTCTATGATCCTAAAACCGGTCTCTTTATATCCCGAACTTCAGGTCACAGCCAGCTGCGCACTGCGCATGGCATCAATTCAATGCTGGACCAGTGTTGTGCTGTGTACAAGAAGGCCCTACTGGTGTTGCTGAGCTTATAAGAAGTGCTGGATATAATCGCAAACGGTGCACACAGACCTCGGTGGTGAGGTGGTTTCTGGGCGCTGCGCTGCAAAAGCAACCTGCCTTTCCACACAGGTGGGCATGCGTATGCCCTGGCCGTGCCGTACGTGACCGGTGTGCAGGCATGTGCCAATCACGCCAAACAAAAACCAGAAAAAATGTACACTGTATCAAAATTTACGCGCATCGCTGTGGACTTCAGCGCTGAAGTGGTGCTGCCCGTACACGACAGCAAATGTTGTTCGTTGCCTGCTCAACTTCGCGTGCCGTGGCTGTTCACATATAGCTGCTGAACATTACATGTTTTTGTGTTCTGAGATTTATTTAAGCTGAATTCGAATCCAACAGACGCAATGGCCCGCTACGCCTTGATCTTCCTGGCTGCAGCTCTGCTGTGCACGGCAGTGCTGGCGCAGGACGTGACTCCTGCTCACAGGGGAGGCAAAGCAGAAACATTTTCATCGTTTGACAGTGCGAGCCAGCGCTACCGCCCGGTAAGTGCTGTGGGCTCCGCCGATGGAATTTGGCTCCAGCCTGGCAACAGCATGGCGCGGAGTTGATCTTGGCCTGCAACTGTGCGGTATGCTTGACCTAATTATATTGATATTGACAATCTCGGCGTAGCATGCTAGCAGCAGCGTGCAGCTCTGATCTGCCTGCAAGCGACCAGCTGACCAGCTGACCAGGTGCATGTGCATGCTGCTGTTGTTGGCTGCAGGTCAAGTGTGGGCGCAACCTGTGCCTCTACCGCATCCGCGCTACCCTGAGGGTGGACACCTACAACCGCAACCAGCCCAGCCCCGGCACATTTGCAACTACTGTGTAAGTGTTGCAAACATGCTACACCTGTACAATCCTCTGGGAGCATCTGCACAAAACTTTCAGCGTGTGCCAAACCACAGTGCATGCTTTTCTGCTAGGGGGCTGCTTACAAAGCGGTTTCTATCCGTGCATGTAGACATTGTTGCTGCTGCTGATGGTGCCGCCACTTGCAAGGGTTTTCATTGTCGAAAGGCAGTGGAGCACCTCAGTCTCCAGAACTCAGCCTGTGCTGGATGGGCTACTGCCAGTTGCACTGCGTGATGAGTTTAGCAGCTGCGGCAGGTTCCAATATTGCTGGGAATGACATACTTGCTGCCGCCCTGTGCATGTCTGCAGTGCTGTCTACACTGGTGTTGTGCTGGACCACGCAACAAACGTCACAGTGAGTGCCGTGTTGCTGCTGCTCTAGCCATAGCAGCTTCGGCACCTGCAGCAGCAACAGTGAAAGGCAATGTTGAAGTTGCACGTAACATACTGCATGTGACAGCAGAAGTAGCAAACCACACTACACATGTATGCGGCTACAGCAGACACCAGCGGCTTTGAATTGCTGCTCATGCCACAGCTATGCTGTTGTTATATGAACTGTAAGCGCTTCTGATTAGCTGCAGGAGCGCCACGCAAGCTGCCCCGCAGCAGCACACTCTGTGCACCTTTGTTCTGCTATGTAGTCTGACTTGTGCTGCGTCCGGTTCTGCTGCTGCTGCTGTTGCTGCAGACCGGCTCCTTTGAGGCTGCTGGCATCGCCACCACCCAGCCCGCAAGCCCCACCGACACCGTCAACGTGCTGGAAAACTACGTGCTGGAGTTTGGCCCCGAGCGTGATGACGCAATCACGGCAACCGGCAACAGCCAGATCAGCCCTGCTACTTTCAGCCTGACAGACCGTGACCTTGCAGTTACCGGCGGCACAGGCCAGTTCCTGGGTGCTTACGGTGCGTTTGCTGAGCAGCCGGCCACACTGGGCGCCAACACGCTGATTGGGCTTGAGCTGACTATCTACGTGCCCAACAACAAGCTGTGAATCAAGTTGGTATCACGGTTCTGACTGAGGATTGTGATTTCACAGCTGCTGTCAGCAATATGTGTGTCACACAATACCGGGTGCGCATGTTTAGTGTGTTTGCATACCTTGACAGTACTGAACACCCTTGCGGTATGATTCATTTCTGCATCAGCATGATTGCTGCTGTGCTGTGCATGTCTGTCTTTCTGTGTGCTGTGGCCGTGACTCGCATTACTCATGCAGCTGTAAGCACAGCAGGCCAAGCACTTTGTTGTTAAGCGGTTGATTGCTTTTGTGACAGTTGAAAGTGTTTAGCTCTAAGTGTCCCGGGACGGTCAAACAGAGCATGGTTAGGTGTTTCATCATCAACTTCACAGCATGCATATATTTGTCCTGTGTCCACCTGTACACACGTGTTTCGTAACGTCATGACAGTGATTCGGCTGATGAAAGTGCCCAGGGCAGCAATATTTTGACCTTACCATAATCTGGTTTCTGATTGTCAGTTGTACAGCATGCTTTGTCACGTGTTGGCACTTACCTGGCAGAAGCTGATCAGCGCACTCACGCGTGCGACAACTGAACAGCATTACGGCAGAGAATGCACGAACCAGTGCGTCAGCGACAGCCATCATGGCATCAGTGATGTGTTCAGATTAATATTTGATGTCTGGTTGTCAGTTGACGACAAGCCATCTAGCAGGGCAGGAATTGGCAGCGTATGCTGAATACTTGTTGTTTACACGTCACTTTGATGCAGGGATGCTCAGTACGCTGTACGTCCCGTACGTTGTACGCTGTACGTTGTACGCTGGTTGGGGGGTTCTGTACGTACCCCTTGTACGTTCCTGTACGTTGGCACTGGGCCGCCAGGTTGCTGCTGCTGCTGCATCACTGATGCATCCTGCTGGCCTATGGCCCCTGAAAGATACATATATTTCTGATGTTTTTACTATTAATATTGTGCTGTAATTAGTGTGGACTTGAACTCTGAAACATATATGATGCATCTGCATGCTGGACAATAGTGCCACCAAGTTGGCTGTGTGTTACACAACGTAGCAGCATGTGTAACACAACATCCCCCTCCATCTCTATCCACTGCACCCAGGAACATAGCACCCTTAGGGCAGGTGGCCAGCACGGTCAGGATGGGGCGGCTCTGAGCATCGCTCCAGCTGTCACAGCTGATGGTCATGCCTGTGCTGTTGGCCCGCTTGTCCCATTTCTTCAACCGCTGCTGTATGCGCTGCTTTGCTGCATCCAGGCACGTAGTGCGCAGGGTGTTGTAAGCCATGGGCTTGTAGGTGGGCGTAGGCAAGTCCTCACTGCAGTTGGCAGCAGCAATGAAAGCAAGGGAAATTATCATGGAATGTCAGGAAAGAAAGGGCTCCAGACCCCAGTTGCTGCTGCAGTACATTCCTGGAAGTGCGGTGCAATGCAATGCAATGCATAGCATGCCTGAGCAGGCAGTCACTGACTCACCGGCCCTTGACGAACTTGACCTTGCCACTGGACACCAGTCTGTGCTCAACATGGGTGGACACAGCGTCGATGAAGCTGCGCAGGTACTTGCTCTTCACCAGCTGCATGGGCAGGCCCTCCAAGAAGATCAGATCTGCCAGGGCATCATGCACGCTCTGGGCATCAGCACGCATGAATGCCCTGCCAATCTACGGGCACACCAGCAGCAGCAGCAGCAGCATTAGTGTACATGTGAGCGACTGCCACATCCCACGCAATGGGTGGTGAAACTAGCTGCCAAATTTTTGCAAGAACCCAAACTGCTGCCTGCTGTACAGTTGTCAATGCTCACCGGAATGCTGTCTAACCCATCAGCTGCTGCTGCTGCTGCTGCTGCACTGCTTGGCCCAGCGCCTGCCTCAGAGTGGCTGCTGCGCCTCTGTTCCTGCAGATCCTCCTCTGCCTTGCGCTTGAGGTTACCCTTGCCCTGATTCTGAGCCTTAGCAGCCTTCAAGGCACGCTGCACCTCGACAGGACACTTGCTGCACTTCCTGACCCCACTGCCGTCCCCAGCAAGGTGCACATAGCAGCGTGTTTTGGTGCCACTGAACGTGTGGTTGCAGTGCTTGCACTTGTAATCAGTTGTGTTGGTTTTTTTAGCGACAACCTCACAGTGGTCGACAGGATTGGTGGACTCCTTCCACGCTTCCTCGTTTGCAGGGGCGGCGCTGGAAGCCATTTCAACTCCTCATTGGCGCAATTGTATGTAATTATCTTATTATTATATAATATAGCTAAATTGCAGCAAGAAACCGCTCTTGTACGTGGTCAGTATGTTACTTCCAGTGACACTTTGACCAGTACGTTGCAAGTTCCCTTGACAGCAGCGTACAAACAGCGTACAAGGCAACGTACAGCGTACTGTACGCGTACAGTACGTTGTATGCTGCCAAAATCAACGTACTGAGCATCCCTGCTTTGATGCATTGGCCCGTTCATCGTATGCGAGTCATGCCTGCGTTGAGGGCATTTAATGTTGTATGTGATATCACAACAGGATTGGATCCTGAAGGAAGGCTTTTGAAGCATGCTCTGCCAACGATGGTGACCCGTTCACGGGTCATTGGCTTTCACATGCATGTGCATGTGCAGCCTGCACAGTACAGTATTGCACACTCACTAGTGAGTGCATGCAGCGACCAACATCCGTGAACTGCTGACGATGCTGGCTCCACTGCAACATCCTCGCGAGTCGCTTGAATGCAATCACGCACCAGGACAATGCCGCAGTACTGCAGCGCTGCTGCTTGAGTAGCCTAACAGCCTAGCAAGAAGGTCAACGGGAAGCTGTAGCAGCTAGGTTTTGGGCATCAACAAAAGCATCGCAGCAATCACGAGGCACTTAACAGCAGCGAGTGTAAACGTCGTAAGTGGGCACAGACGCGAGACTTTCTAAGATAGCCAGATAAGCCACGGAAACTCTCGTCCGGGCTCTGTTGTCGCGTTCACGTGGCTTAAGCGTCTTCTAGGTTACGTTGGACATTATTCGAGGTATATAATTTTCTTACCTGTCGTAGAGTGGTCGGGAGCAGCATGGGGTTCCCTGCCGAACAGCAGAAGCAGCAGGAAGCAGCAGCAGCAGCTGGCTACTCGCAGCTGCCAGCGCCCAGCCCGGCAGCCTTTCCCGTTGCTGGACCCTCAGGACAGCAGTTCTACCCAGCAGCAGCTCCACCACCGTATCCAAGCTCAACAGGCCCTTGCAGCAGTACAGCATGCGCGCCCATGCCACCCTACCCACCGCAGCAGTATGCAGCAGCACCGCATGCATACCCACCAGCACATGCTGCAGGAATGGCAGTGACTGGGTACCCTGCAGCAGCTCCTGTGCACCATGTGCAGCCTATGGCAGTGGGCCCAGCGCCTGAGCAGGGCAGTCCTGCATTCATCAACCAGGAGCCATGCGGGTGCTGTACAGTGGGCTGGGTGCTGTTTGGGGTGAGTGACATGCTCTTTGGGTTCTCAGTGCGACCGGATTGCCGACAAGCTCCAAGCAGGTTCATTGTGTGCTGCTTTTGCCCTTGGCACTAAGGCTGCACTCTAAAATACACCAGCAGCAGCAGGTGCGCTTTAGTTGCACTGCTTCATCAGGATACTCACTGCTTCTGTGGCCGCCTGCCGCATAGTTATACCAGATCAGGCCTGCCTGCCCTGACAACAGGATTGCTGTGTGCGGTTCACTGTCTGCTGCAGATCGGCTGGCTGTTCCCCATCTGCTGGGTGGTGGGCGCCTTCCTGCCCTTCTGCTCCAAGAACAGACACGACAGGCGCGCAGCGATAGCCAGCGGCATCATGATTGCCATCAGCATTGTGATCGTGGTGCTGGCAGTGGCCATACCGTTAGGCATCCTGGCCAGTTCAGCTAGAGAGGGCACGCTGACGACCAGCACAAGCAGTTTCCCCAGCACCAGCAACAGCATCAGCTGGAACAACGGCCTGTACAACAGCAACAACTGACAGCAGGTACAGCAGCAGCTATATGGAAGCACACCGCATATGCAGATTCAGTACGTGCGGCAGCACAGGAGACCGTTGATCAGTACAATTGCTACAGGATACCATGGTGCAGTGTGGAGCTATGTGGGGACAAAGTTGCTGTGTGCTTCTTAAGCGTGCATAATGAGTGCGTTGGTGGGCTGCAGCAGTGCATGGTGCTTGTCGACTGTGGCTGCTTCACTGCATGACGATGGAGCTGCTTCGACAATGTTACACTGGTTTCCGTGTGGCACACTCATAGACTGATACACTGCATAAGCTGCTGGCATACCATACTATGCATGCCATGCACGGCGTGCATCTGACCTGTGAATCAGGCGTGTACGTTCACAGGTCGGATGCACACATGCAAACTGCACATGGCAGGCTGCCGGCATGGGAGGCTGCCAGTGGTAATGATAATACAAATTGGCGCAAGGTCTTCATGCATCATGCATCATGCTTTGTTGCAACCGCCGCTGTCAGTGTGGTGGTGTTGCAGGCAGCCGTTGAACTCGCTGGGATTCCATCTGACAACAACTGTTTGGTTGCCCTGGCAAGGCAGTTATTAAAATGTAACGGAAAGGTGGCGTAGCGGGTGCAGTACTGCACTAGTGTTGTGCCGCACAGTAGCACTATGCGCGTGATGGCATCACAGGTTCAGCATGTGCACATGCAGCCGCTGGGAAGCGGTTGCAGTAATTTTCATCGGTTCTATACACTCTATACATAGCGGATTCAGCGCCGCGCATGTCATGGGTGTGTGATACAGCGAGGAATCGGCCAGCCTGGCCTCCAGGGGTATCAACTTGCCGGTCGCGGCTGCCAGCCGGGCTGCCCGTGACACTGTTTTGTATTCATGCATATCTCGCTCGCGCTGTGTTCATTGGTGCTGCAACTTGCAGGGCAAGTTGGGCGTGGGCGGGTTTTTGGCATTGCCATCTCAGACCGCAGGCTCGCCAGGCTGATCTGCTTGCTATACAGCACGTGTGCCGCGCCCCCATGTTAATTCACTTGATCCGCCGCCGCAGGCTCGCCAGGCTGATCTGCTCCCTGCGCTCTGCACGAAAACGAAGTTATTTCAGCTTCACATGGCGCGACTTGCCGTTGCAAGTGGGCACCTGCAAGACACTAGAGCCAGTACTGGCAGGTGCACCTGTACTGCTCACTGGTGTACTACATGGTCCAATGCACACAAAACCTCAGATGCACAGTAAGCAGCGAAAGCATCTGCCTAGTGCGTTGGATAATGATCAACATGCCATTAGACCATTCCAAGCTATCGCATGCCAATGTTACCTTGGAGTCGTGAACCTGCGTGACCGGAAATGCTGTAAAGGCACAGCTTCCCCTTTTGACTCGCCTTTGGACATTTGTCGTTCGATCACCTGCCTTGTACCGCCAGATCTAAGCCTTGATCATGCAGCTTGACCAAGGCAACCACAGTGCAGCAGTATTGGCAGGCCGTGTGAAAGACTACTTCAAAACGGAAGAGCTGTCAAACGTGAAAGCGGATGTAGACCTTGTGATCTTCGCAAAGGAGGAGCCAGGCGATGCAGCTCCAGCAGGCCAGTGTGCCAAGCTGGCAAGCAGCTCAGCAGCAGCAGCGCCATGGCCAGCAGCACCATGGTCAGCAGCAGCATACGCAAGCACTGCTGGCAATCATGCGGGTGCCAGCTGTCTGAGGGAACTGACCAGGTTCCCTGCCCACAACCTGATCTTGGATGGGACTGTTTACTTCAGTACGCAGCAGGTGAGGGGAAATCACGCTGTGTTCTCCAGCATACCTTGCACTACAGTGTTTCACTTCCCTGTGGCGCATCCCATGTTGGGAGGTCCAGATCAGCTCTGGCTGTCTGAAGCAACAGAAACACAAAATGTGCATGCAGAATCGAGCAGCAACATGGCCCTCTTGCATGATATGCATCAGGCAAACGAGTGGCTGCATCAGTGCCATTTTGGCAGTTGAAGAGCGGCTGCACGCGCATAGCCACTTCATACCACAAGCTTGTGTGTCTGGTTAGTATCACGTGCTCAGCGACAACTGCTGCTGAGCTTTGTCTTGTGTGCCGTTGACATTCAGGGTGGCCGCATTGCTCTGGCGCAGCCTGTGACTGACAGCCCTCGGAGCCCCACCACCCCAGGCAGCAACGCAGGCAACGGCAGCAACAGCAGCAGCAGCAGCACTGGCACAGCACCTGCCTTTGTGTGCTATTCTGAATGCCGCCAAACATGCCAGGGGGGCCTGTTGGCTCTGGCGCAGGACAGCAATCAGTCCCCCGCCACCCCAGGCAGCAACGCAGGCAATGGCAGCAGCAGCAGCACTGGCACAGCTCAGCGTCGTGAAGTGCACCTTACCATAAGCAGCGCAGACCATCTGCCAGCAGCAGAGGCAGTCATAGCAGCCATGTATCAGGTGCCTGATGCAATCAGCAGCCTGCAGCAGCAGCATCTGGTGCAGGCTGTTGTCATCACAGACACGCTGCAGGTGGAATACGTAGCACAGCAGGCACTGCAGGCGCTTAGCACTGCAGCAGCTGCAGCGCAGGGCTTAGCAGTAGAATCGCTGCAGGCTTTGGCAAGTTTAGAGACTTGGCCTGCTTGCCTGAAGCAGCTGCTGCCATCACTTGTGAAGAACACAGCGTGCTGCAGGGACAGCGCAGCAGACCTTGCAGCAAACAACGCAGCAGATGCAGGTGGCAGCGTGCAGAACATGCTGGTCGGTGCGCTGGGTGACCTGCAGGGAGTGTGGTAATCTGCAGACGAGAAGGCGCTGCTGCTGGCGCTGCCGCTGCCAGCAATGCAGCTGCTGCTCAGCTCAGACCTGGTGCGCGTGCCCTCAGAAGACACAGTGCTGTACACAGCAAAGCAGTATTTGCAGGCGCAGACGCAGCCAGCAGACATAGCAACAGCCAAGGCAGCACTAGCGCCGCTCATACGAGCACCGCAGCTGTCGACGTTTGCGCTGTGCTGTGCGGCTTTGGCACCAGGCAGCTCTCAGCACCTGCTCAGCTCCTATGCGCAGCAGCTGCAGCGCTTGCAGTTGCTTAAGGCGGTTGATTTACCAAAGGATAGGATCACAGAGGCAGCAGCAGTTGAGGGTGCTCCTGGCAGCTGGGGCCTCGGTGCTCGGCAGATCAGGCCACTGTCATTTTCGCATGGCGTGCAGCTGATGTGGCTGGTGTCAGTGGAGCAGCTGAAGCAGGCATGCGAGGACAGCTTTGCAAAGCAGGAGGATGTGTACATCGACAGCCCTCAGGGCAGCCCTCCCATGGGTGGCGTGGCATGGTGCATGCACATAAAATGTCAGCAGATCGAAGGTGGCACGGTGGTGGAGCTGTTTGCCGAGCCTATTCCTGGAGACTTGCCATCTGGCAGGTACTATAGATTCATGTGCACTTTCACCTCGCAGGGGGTGCACTCGGCGACTGCCATCAGCCCCTGCTTGAACAGCACCCGGAGTTGGGGGTTTCCCAACTACTTTAGACTGCAGCCCATGTCAGGATCTGGGTGGGATGAGGCAGCGTGGGCTGCTGCTGCAGCCGGCATGCCAACCACAGGCGAGATGCTGCTGCAGCTGCACATGCACAGCGTGTGCGCTACGTAGGGTGATTCACGCTGTGAGCCAGTGCCACTGCAGGCCCTGCAGCAGTGCTGCTGTGCAGTGCATGGGGCGACGATCCTGGCTTGTCCCGGGCAAAAAGTGTGTGCCTGCCAGCATGATGCTGTACACAGATTGCTGTGTTGGATTTGTTGTGGTGTGAAACTGTTGGATGCTGCCAGCATCATGATGGCAGTAACGTTGCTTGACTCATGCAATTGAAGGTATGATGCTGCTCAGCAAGTTGACCTGCCAGATCTGAGTCCAAAATCCGCCCAACTTTGTTCACTTCACATGAAACACGGATGTTCAGTACCAACAATGAAGGACCAGTCACCGATTGATTTGGCACTTCAGTGATCAGCACAGTTGCGCGTACGAAGGGGTAAACTATGGCCTTCTTGGCCAACTTTGTCCACACCTGCTGATGGTGCGTGTGTCAAACAGGCACACCAAGGTTTGAGCACAGCACTGCCAACACACCTATAAAGGGGACTCGGAAGAGGAGCCTCCTCTCACAGACGGTCTGTCATGAATGCTTGCTAGCTGATTGAATGCTGCACCCGGCGTTCCGCGCACCGGCCTAGGGGGGTCTGGATTGAAATGCTATGCTAATGCTATCATAGCAATGCTGAGCTTTTCAATCCAGACCCCCCCTAGCCCGTGCGCGGAACGGCAGGATATGCAGCGTACCAGTCGTTATGGGGTAGCAGAGCAGATTCTAATACAGCGTGTCCTGCTTGTGGTCAGAATGTTCAGTCTTTGTCACATCTGATGTTTGATTGTCCTGCCACTTCTGCTCAAAGAGATACTATGTTGGATGAGATTCGGTCTGTTTTGCAACAGACAGTTGCTGGTGGCGCTGGAAAATTGCGCAATGTATTGTCATTGACTGATGCATCGACCAAGTTGTTGCGTTTTGTTTCTGATGATGTTTGGGGTAGCAAGGGGGTTTGCCGACTGGTGTCTAGGAGCATTGCTGCGTATCTTGTGAAAGCTTGGGATGTGCGTAATAGTTGCAACCATAATGGAGCGGTGCTCCCTCTTTCTTCCGCCCCGGGGGGGGCGCGGGGCCGATGGCGTTGATGCTATGGCTTGATCTGGTAATTTGATGATGATGATGATGATGATGATGATGATGATGATGATGATGATGATGATGATGATGATGATGATGATAACCCTAGTTACTCGGCACGCCCCACCCATCCCTGCGAGAGCCCCACGGCCGCGCCCCCATCATGGGGTGTAAGTTACACGCAGCAACGCGATGTTACACGCAGCCCCCCCAACCCCCCCACCCGTGCATCAGGACCGTGATCATCATGTTACCAATCAAGTAAATTAACTTGATTAAAAGGGCCATTGCAACACTACCCGGTAAATGGCATTGACCCCGTGCCTGACAAGAGTGGAACAAAGAGGCAACGCGCCACACCGGCAGTGTGGTACATCAAGGTGTAGTTCATGGCCATGAGCTTACCCAGCTCTCGCGCATGCATCAAGCGAAGTCTAGTATCATGAACTGTAGCCCGCCGGCATGTGTGTTCACCACAAACCAGCAAGGACAAGCCATCTTCAAGCCATCTGCTTTCCTCAGCATCAACATGGTGTCGCTGGAGGCTTTACATGCGCTGAGCAGCTCAGGCGCAGCAGCAGCAGCAACAGTATTCCGCGTAGACCGCCGTGGTCGCCGAGTCAAGAGGTACATCATGGAGTCCAGACCCTGTATCAAGGTTTTATTGTGGTCAAGCCGCTGCCACAGCTGCGTCACTGTCACTGTTGCTGGAGTGCTTTGGCTTGCTGCACTTGAAGAACTGCGCTGGCAAGTACTTGGCCTGATCCTGCAGGCAGCAGCAGCAGCGAGGGCAGCAGATAGCATCGAGCACCTCCGGTCTACTGGCAGCAGACATATGTATGCATGCACAGCAAGGCGTCGCAGTAGCATGGTTTCATACGCAGCAGGTATTGCTTGATGCGCGCTTCAGAGAACAAAGTGCTGACACCATGCAGTCATCTGGCCATGCACTGCTGCCCTGCTGCCCATCGCACACCCTTGTGACGGCATTAGGCTGAGGCGGCTAGGCAGCACCCTGTGCTACATGCAGCGGCATGACTCATGCTGTGGCTCAACAGGATCTCCTGCAGTTTGTGTCTACTGCTGCACCACATGGTCCACATTCAACAATCCCTCAAACAGCACTCCGCGCCTCACCTCGCTGTAGCAGCTGCCCGGCCCGGAGCTGCCGTCGCACCACACGCAGCCCTTGACCTTCCTGCAGGCCTTCCGCTCAGTGGGGCCACTGCAGCTGGCACCAGGGCCAGGGGCGGGGGCAGCTGCAGGAGCAGCAGCTGTCACTGCAGCAACAGCTGCATCCTTGCTGGAGTGCTTAGGCCTGCTGCACTTGAAGAACTGCGCTGGCAAGTACTTGGCCTGGTCCTGCAGGCAGCAGTAGCAGCAGCGATTGCAGCAGGCAAGGCAGCATGCTTAAAATCAGCTAGGAGCATGGGCGTTGCAGATGCGCCTTTTGCCTGCCTCAACTACATACGTACGCCATGCCTTCCTGTATGCAAGCAGCTGCATTTCAGCCAGACGCCATGCAGGGTTTCCTGATGTTGCTGCGCATACAAAAGATGCGGCTCCCAACAACCACGTGTGCACATGCAGCTGTTGTGAACGCTTGTGTATGCAAGACTAAAGCTGCATCTGAGTCTGCACATTGTGCAAGCGTTCTACAAAGTGAACCATGTATGGTTTGCAGGACAAAGGACCCGCACCCCGCTCCGCGCCTCACCTCGCTGTGGCAGCTGCCCGGCCTGAAGCTGCCGTCGCACCACACGCAGCCCTTGACCTTCCTACAGGCCTTCCGCTCAGTGGGGCCACTGCAGCTGGCACCAGGGCCAGGGGCCGGTGCGGCTGCAGGAGCAGCACGTGCTACTGTGTCCTCGTCTGTTTCCTTGCACGTGAAGAACTTGGGAGGCAGCAACTGCGCCTGGTCCTGCAGCAGAGCAGCAACAGCAACATTCAAAGGTTACTGCAGCTGCACACGTTCCTCAGCGCAGGAATACCACTTCATGGGAACGGCTGAAGATGCACTGTGCTGGCTAGCACAGCGCTGCCTGCGGCAGCTGTGCATACTTAGGTGTCAGCATGTTGCCCGCATTTACTCATGGTGTTGCTGCTGCGCTTGTCATAACTGATGCCGGTGCTGTGCATGCTAATACCCCTGCTGCAATAGTGTGACACGTGCAGCTGGCTGCCAGCTCACACCTTGCTGAAGCAGCTGGCTCCCAGGAAACCATCGCACCACGCGCATTGCTCGCTGGCGCTGCACTCTGCCTCTGTCTCCTTCAGCATGCAACCCTGAGCAGGCTCTGCAGGGCTGGGAGCATCCTCACAATGGTAGGCAACTGCAGTAGCAAGCAAGCAATCATGTCAAGGATAGGAGCCCAAACAATGTGGAATAGTCCACAGCAGGGGCCACAGCAGGGTCAGCCTGTGCTACTGCTGCCTTAGCTTCGACATCCAGCTGAGACGACATTGACAGTCACATTTTATGTTTGTCCTGTTGAGCATGTAAACGTCGAGACGCTGCGTACGGCTTGAAGTCATGCGAAACACGTGACGAGCATATTCAACGTCCAGTAGGTCCGAGTTCACAGAAGCTGCAGCCAGCGTGACTGATCTTGCAAGAGCTAGTCACTTACAGCCTGGGAGAAACTTTGCCTCGGAGCTGGCCCAGCAGCCGCTGGGGAACAGCGTGCTCTGACACCAGGTGCAGTTCGTCTTCGTGTGGCACTCCGCTATGCTTGTGCTGTTGTGGCAGCTCGCAGCGTCATTATTGATGTTAGTTAAACGAAGGTTGAGTGCGCTGGATGGCTTGAACAGTGATGCCACTGCCAAGCAGCAGATTACTGCTGCAACAAGAGTGTGTGCCCGCGTCATGCAAATGTTCTGCAACACCGCAAACCTGCAGCCTGCGTGTAAATTCACCAAAACCTCGTCATACGACCCTATGATCGCCCCTCCCGCCAGCATAACCCACCAGCCGAAACCTGTAACTGTCATGACAGCCTGTGATGATCACATGACATTGGTTGCAAGGTGTTCATGCGACGCAGTACTCAAGGTGACACCAGCTCCATCTTCATTGTTGTGCTGCCAGCACTCCGCACTCAGTGCGGCTGCATGTTTGACCCCCCCTGCTGCGCTGCTCGCTGTACATGTGGTGCCCATATTCATCATGCTGGCTGGCAGTCCGCACCTGTGACCCACCCAGCCTGCACCTTTCACCCATTGATGCCATACCCGTCACCAACGCGACACACTGCATAAAACACATCATCGTCATCATCATCATCATCATCATCATCATCATCATCATCATTATCATTATCATCATCATCATATTATGATGATGATGATGATCATCATCATATTACCCATTCGAGCCATAGCGTCAACAAGCGCCCCAGCGAAATGAGCACATGCGACAAGGGACGGCAAAGCTTCAAAATGTGTCATCGTGACATTCGGAATGCTCTATAGAACAACAGGACATGCGCTAGGGCTGCACAGCAGCAACCGCTCCCCACAAACATGAAGTGCAGTGTGACCAGAATTGACTGTCAGGTTGGTGTCACCGG
This sequence comes from Tetradesmus lagerheimii, assembly GCA_902809745.2. Classification (NCBI taxonomy): domain Eukaryota; kingdom Viridiplantae; phylum Chlorophyta; class Chlorophyceae; order Sphaeropleales; family Scenedesmaceae; genus Tetradesmus; species Tetradesmus lagerheimii. Next base: position 85,903 of record CADDIJ020001440.1, on the reverse strand, counting down.
CACCCTGTCCTGATCACTTGCGCACAACAGTTAGCAGGCCAGTATGCCGTCTGCCTTGCAAAGGATGCGCTGTCGAAAATCAGCGAGGTGTTATCAGAGACGAATCTGACACAGCGAGAAAACTGGCATAGCAAACGATGCATCTACCCCAATTAATGCAGGAACACCCCTCGGAGGTTGGGTAGCTGGTAGACCACAGCTGCGTCCAAATAGATGAAACGCTGGGCGCGCAATGACGCACCCGTGCCGGTGCATTCAAACAGCAAGAGTGACATCGATGATATCATGATGAAACTGCTGAGCCGCCAGTTCCTAATTCACCTCAGACCCGTGACTGACAACACTCACCACATGGCCGCATGCTCTAAGCTTGCTGCGCCTGAGCAGCCTGTTGACACCCGTGTGCTGTACATTGCCTGGTTTGCTTGTGCACGGCATAATGTGCAGCACATTGGCTTGCTGCTGGTGCCAATCAGCTTGTGCACGGCATATTGTGCAGCACATTGGCTTGCTGCTGGCGCCAATCAGCGCGCGCCCCAGTCCAGCAGGTCCACCAGCGTCTCAATCGGCACTGACGCGTTGCTGCGTGGTGAGGCCATGCTGTCAGGCAGCGACACGTTGTCGGCGGTCATGGCACCACCAGCACGCCTGCAGGATAGACAGTCGCAGGAGTGTGGCAGGTGCAGATCATCAGGCGTTGCACAAGTAGCAGACCATATTAGACCAACAGCAGGCTGCTACGTAGTAACTCAACGGATACTGTCAAGTGCACAGCAACGTGGGCAGGAGCAGTGTGTTGGCCGTTCGCAGGCATATACAGGCAGCAGCTGCGCATATAATTGCTGGGGACCGTCAGCAGCTACACACTCCAGGCTGGCACAGCAGCTGGAGCTGGACCCACCTGCCGCCGCTGGCCCAGCGCCACAGGCCCCCACGTGACGACTTGCTGCCCGCGCCAACACCTGCTGGTGCGCTGCGCAGGGAGCTGCCTGCGTCGCTGGTGCCGCCTGTGCTGCCTGGACCCCTGCCAAAGCCTGGCAGCCGCAGCCGGTCCTTGAAGGACTGCAGGCGGCAGCAGCACAACATATCAGCAGGTATCTCGTGATATGACCAATAGCGGCATAAACCAGGGTGGACAGCTTGGGAGCCTTTCGCAGAGCACGAGTAGATACATGCAATGACGTGCTGCAACCAGGCATGTACGGTTTAGCAGCAGCTGATACGACATGCCACCAGAACAACAGTTGGGCAGCCGCAGCCGGTCCTTGAAGGACTGCAGACGGCAGCAGCACAACCATAATAGCAGATGAGACCATTAGCAGCACAACCAGGGTGGACAGTTTGGGAGCCTTTTGCAGAGTACTGGTGGATACATGCAATGACGTGCAGCGACCAGGCATGTACCCTTTAGCAGCGGTTGTTATGCCATGCAGTGTGAACACGAATCTACCCATGCTGGTGACAACTGCTGCCGAGTCACTTTTACGACTGCTGCAGCAGCTGCGCATGCCCGTGCTACATCTGATGCATATGCGAGCGTGTTGTTCTCCCGCTCCAGCGGAGCGCGGGGCCGATGGCGCGTTGATGCTATGGCTTAAATGGGTGATATGATGATGATGATGCTTATATAATTTGTCGAGGTGGGGGCCGGAGGTGGCTCAATGGGCAACAGCTGCGGGCAACACATGCGAGCCTGTTGCGCTTACTCACCCCCAGCTCGCTGCCTGTGTTTGGTGTGCTGCCGCACATGTGCGCTGCAGCAGCTGCGCATGCCTTTGTTACACCTTCTACACATGCGAGCATGATGTGTTACTCACCCCCAGCTCGCTGCCTGTGTTTGGTGTGCTGCCGCCCTCAGTGCCGCCCATCAACGCGCCACCAGCAGCGCCGCTGCCGGCCCCCCGTGAGGATCGCTCCCCCTCGGGGTCCTCCTGCACTGCTGCCAGCTGCTCGCGCCTGTGGAAGGCAGCCATCAGCTCAGCGTTCTGCTGACGGACCTGCAGGGGGAGGCACGCGCGCATGCAGTGGCAGAGCAACAGGGCACAGCAGCAGGCGAGCAGGTATGAGCACTGCACATAGCAAAGTTTGAACACATATCGATCACCTGCCAGGCGAAGCATAGCATCTTGACAAGCCATCATACTACAGCCTCCAGCAGAACCACTGGACCTCGCCCGGCAAAAATGTCACAGCACGTCTATATCTTGCAGTAACTGTGCAGCTCAGGATACCACGTTGACAGTGGTCAGTGCTGAGCTGATCGCAGCTTTCTAAATTACCAGTTGTCCAGTGCGACGCAGCCGCTTGGAGCACCGCAATGCCAACCCCCTTTCTTCCCCGACCTAGGCCGCACCTCTGCCAGTTGGGTTGCCAGCAGCTTCACCATCTCCATGTTTTCTGCCTTGATGCCAGCCATCTCACGCATGATGTCGGCAGTTGATAGCTTCACACTGCGGCTGCTGCTACTGCTGCTGCTGCCCTCACCACGCTCTGCGCGCCTGCTGCTGCTGCCGCCACTGCCGTTGCTGCTACTGCTGGGCTTGCTGGAAGTGGACTGTGCAGCGCCAGCTGCTGCTGCTGGCTGCGCTGCTGCATCCTCTGTTGCGCCAACAGAGGAGGCAGCAATTGGCTCTGCTGGGTCAGCAGCTGCAGCCGCATCACCCAACATCGCTGCACCTGCTGCTGCTGCAGCCACAGCGCCCTGGTCCTTTGTGTCCTGCTGCTGCTTGTCTTGCTGACTGGCGTCTGCTGAGGCATCTGCTGCAGCAGCAGCAGCAGCAGGGGCAGCTGCTGCAGCACTCTTGCTGCTGCTGGAGCCTGCTGCATTGCCGCTGCGTGACGAGCTGCTGCTGCCTGAAGGACCTGTTGCACACAGCAATGCAAGGCAGGGCAGCAAGATGGTAAACAAGGTGTTGAGGAGTGAGAAACCAGCTGCTGTACAACACCTGCACTTGTCAGTGTGGAGCAACAAAGACAGACAACCACAAAAGTGTACGCCTACGCATCCTGCTGCCATTGCTTGCCGGCCAGTCCTTTAGGCTGCAATTGCAACTTACCACTGCTGCCGCTGCTGCGTCGCTCGCTGCGATCCGACCGCAGGTTCAGCTGCTGCCTCAGGCGCTCGTTCTTCTGCTTCAGCTTGATGGACTCCCTGATCACGTCCGCAACAGTCAGCCTGGGCTGCCTGCTGCTTGATGCACCACCAGCAGCAGCAGCAGCAGGTGAAGCAGACGATGAGCTGCGGCTGCTGCGGCGTTGTGCCTCTGCTGCTTCAACAGCAGGGGACATGCGCACAGAACGGCTGGGGGTGATGGTGCTGCCTGCTGACTTGCTGGGTGTGTCTTTGTCTGCTGCTGCCGCACCCTTGGAGGGAGTGTCTGGCCCAGACTGCTTCTGTGTATCTGCTGTTGCAGCTGCGGGTGGTGCAGAGTCATCTGCTGAAGCCGGCAGCGCTGCTGCTGCTGGCACCTCTGCTGCTGCTGCTGGTGGCACCTCTGCTGTTGCTGCTGCTGGTGGCACCTCTGCTGCTGCTGCTGCTGCTGGTGGCACCTCTGCTGTTGCTGCTGCTGGTGGCGCCTCTGCTGTTGCTGCTGCTGGTGGCGCCTCTGCTGTTGCTGCTGCTGGTGGCGCCTCTGCAGTTGCTGCTGTTGGCACCTCTGCTGCTGCTACTACTGCTTGCTCCTCTGCTGCAACAGCATCCTCCACAGCAGTGTCCAGCCCAGCCTGCTTCTGAGCATCTGCATCTGCAACTGCAACTGCAACTGCATCTGCATCTGCATCTGCATCTGCAACTGCATCTGCAACTGCATCTGCAGGTGCAGCTGTGGTGCCAGCGTCAGTACCTGCCGCTGATGGCTCAAAGCCAGATGCAGAAGGGGAACTAGCAGCCACCACAGCCGGCTCGGCCGCCTGCTGCCGCTCACCTGCAACAACGGGGGCCCCCTGCACATGCTGCTGCTGCACAGTTGCCAGCGGTGCTGCTCCTGCAACTGCTGGAGGCACTTCTGCTGGTGCTGCCGCCTGCTCTGCTGCTGCTGCTGCTCCTGCCTCTGCTGGTTCATCTGTTTCAGGTGCAGCAGCACATTCACTGCTGGCTTGCTGCACTGCTGCTTCAGATGTTGCCAGGTTTGGTGCATCACCTGCTGCAGGTTGTGCTGCCTCGCCAGTGCCAGCATCTGCGCCGCTAGCAGCAACCATACTGCTGGGTGCTGCAGCTGTCTCTGCTGCGCTGGCCACCTCTGCAGCAATGGCTGCAACAGCTCCAGCACCTGGCCCAGCCTGCTCAGCTGCACTTGGTGTTGCTGCAGGAGTGCTGCTAGTAATTTCAGCAGCAGGAGCAGCAGGCTGTTGGGGCACCGGTGCAGGCGCAGGTGCAGCCTGCGCAGGAGCCTCAGCATCTATCTTTGCACTGGTAGTGGCTGGAAGCATGCTGCTGGCTGCATCACTTTCGGCAGGAAGTGAGGTTTTAACAGCAAGCCGGGGCTTGGAAGCACCACTGGCCGCTGCATGCTCGGCTGGTGCCACTGCTGCTGAGGGTGCTGTTTGAGCCCTGCTGGAGGCTGCTCTGCTGCTTGGTCTGCGGGATGCTACAGGTGCTGCGTGTGGCGCTGGGCCTGATGTTCCTGCAGGTGCAGAACTTGTGGTACTGCTGGTTGCTGCAGCTGCAGGGGCTGCACTGGCTGTTGCAGTTGCTGCAGGCTTCGGGCTTCTTGCTTTCACTACGCGGCGTTTGACTGTGCCAGACTGCCCATTTGTTGTTGTTGGTACAGCTGATGATGATGTGGGTGCAGCTGCTGCTGAGCTGTCTGCTGTGTTGGTGGGCCTGGCAGCCCGTGGCTTTGTGCCTGCAGAGCGTGCCTGCAAGGTGACGAAGGGATTAGAACGCTGCTCTAATACCACAACGGCACTGTTGGCTGGTGATTCAGAGCTGTACAAGAATACTAAGAGTGGCATCCTGGTCTAGCCGGTGGGAGTGCTGAGGCGTGTTGCATCACGTGCATTGTCCTGCCTGCTGCTGGCAGCAACTCACCTTGCCAGAGGGGGACTTGACGCCCTGCTGTCGTGAAGCAGCGCGCTTGAGTACATCAGCGTCATCAGGCTGCGTCTTACGCTTCTTCTTGTTCTTGCTTTTGCGAAACAGGCGCGCCAGCAGCAGCAGAGACAGCGAGATGCCCGCTACACTGAACAATGCCAGCCGGTTGTTCGGCGACATGGTGCTACACGTAAACAAAGACTTCTTTCAGCCCGTTAAAAGCTTCCCGAGGGATGCGTACAACACGGCAGCGAGGCAAGCATGTTTGAACGAGAGACTGTTTAATGCAAATCAGAACAGAGCAAACTCCAGAGGCCGGATCCATGCAATCGGGTGCTAAGCGACATCGATGCTGCATCGAATGGCCAGGCTACTCTGTTCAGCAACGGTTAACGCGAGTTCGGAACCCTACGGTTGTCATACGTTCTCAGCATCACCATCTGCATAGTTCTGGCGCATCATTGTCGTAATGTATGCGTAGAATACGTTTAATCTGCAAGCAGGCTATCAGAGCCTGCTGGTGCCCCTGCTGCTGGTGCTACTGTGCAACCACCTTCTCACGCAACCTAGTGCAGATATCGTGGATGCACAATAAGCCTTTGGCAACAGCAGTGATAAGTTGTTGAACTCTGTTTCACTGGTCACTGCCTCAGCACCAAGGTGCAGCTACAGCTGCAACCAGCACAGTACAGCATGGCTGCCAGTGCAGCATCTGCCCTCAAGGCCCTCAAGGCTGTGGCTGATGAATCCCACAAGCATGTATGCTATAGTCAACCTGAGATGCTGCCAGCATGGCAAGACAGCTATGACGCAGAGCTCACGGCAGCAGCGAAGGCAGCACTGGATGCAGGGTCAAATCCACAGGTGCGTACAAACGATTTGCATGTGTTATGCTACAAACACCGTGTAGATGCGTTGCACGTGGCATGTGACACCAATGAAAATTGCTGCAGCAGCGCTGAGCACTTGTGACTCCTGCAGTCAACGATGCGGTTGTGCCTGTGGCATCTTGCAAGCAAACTGCGGATAACTAGCGTTGTCTGTGATTGCCATGTGTGCCTGCAGGCGGTGTACAGGATGCTGCATGACATTGCTGCAGTTGACCTGGACACCATGCCACCCAAGTACATGGCAGCATGCGTAGAGGCGGGCCTCAGCCCAGATGCGGGTGCGTGCTGCACAGGGAGAACACAGCACCTGCTGCAGTCATGCCTGTGCTGCAAGCAGCTTGGTATGGCACGTACATGTGCTACGCATGACATGAACGCGGCTTCTGTAGCTGGCATGTTCTGAATTGACAGTGCAGGCACAAGCGGCCTAGGGCGTTGCTGGACTGCCTCTTGCAATGTATTCATGTGCAAGTTTGTGTCCAGCACTCACATGCCTGACTCCTGGGGTGATTCATCTGGGGTGATTCATCTGGGGTGATTCCCACATGCTGCCTAGTAGGGGTGTAAGGGTCTGGGTGGTCTACCTTACACCAGTAGAGAGAATAATAGTCGTTCAATTTCCGCCTCCCCAGAGGGTGAGGCGCGGTGCCGATGCCGAAAGGTAGGGCTTATCAGAATGATTATTATTATTATTATGCCTGACTCCTAGTTTGCATCACGCATGCAACATCTGGCTGTGGGCTGACTTGCTGGGTTTCATTTGTGGGTTTTGTGCAGATGTCGGTGGTGAGAGCTTGCTGCACAACCTGCTCAACCACCCCTACCCGCTGCCCATCCGCCCCAGCAGCGACACACCGCCTGAGCTAGCAGCAGCACTGCAGAACGCTCCACCGGGCCGCAACCCTGCTGCTGGCAGCGTGACGCTCAATGAGCTGCTGGCTCGCAAGCCCAAGCCCAACATACAGGATGCCGCAGGCAACACTGCACTGCACATGCTGGTGGCGTGCATGGTGCAGCGCGTGCACTACCCTGACCCCAGGGTCCCTGGCAAGCACCAGGGCTTGCAGGAAGATGAAGAGGAGACAATCGTGGAGGGCAGCGGCAACGCCATGCCCCAGCAAGAGGAGCAGGAGCAGCAGCAGCAGCCAGAGGATGGGGAGCAGGTGCCTGAGCGGCTGGAGGACAATGACGCTGCACGTGCTGCGTACGGCCAGCTGGCGTTCCGCATGCTGCTGGAGGCTGGCTGGGAGCCTGGCTGGCGCAACCACAACGGCTACACGGTGTCAAACCTGATAGAAGCAGGCCTGGCGCGCTACCAGACAGGTGGGACACGGTGCACAACGCGTGCAGCATGCGCCTGAAGTGTGGCTGCTGGGCGCTCTGTTTCCTGCAAGCAGCATGCAGCACTGCCGCATCGGCACATACAGCAGGATCACGTGCTTCAGTTTTCATCCTTCTATCAACCGTCGCAGGAATTAGCAGCTCCATGGCTGCTGCTGTGGGTGCCAAAACATGCACTCAACCAAGCGCAGCACCAAGGAAGCCAGCACAGCAACGCCTACTGGCCTGCTGCTGCCTGCACTGCTTGGTACGTCGCTGCCTGCAGAGCTGTACGACCTGCAGGACCCTGAGGGCGTGGCGCAGACCACCGTCAGCCTGCTGAGTGAGAAGGCGCCTGAGCGGCGGCTGCAGGAGCTCCTGGACCACAAGATTGCAGGCGTACGCGGAGTGGTGGACGCACTGCAGGTGGGCTGCACAGCGCTGCAGTTTGGCCAGGGCTTCTTGCAACAGGGCTGAGTCGCAGCATCAGTGATGCGTCGCAGCAGAGCAGCAGGTCGTAAGCGGGGTGTCTTCTGGTTTTGGTCTGTTTGGTGAAGCCATGGAAATATGCACAGCGCAGCCAAAGTCAGCCGTCCACACCTGTTGTTGCTGCTGCAGCCCTGCACAAGTTCGTCATGTCGTTCCGATAGTCTGGCGGTGTCTGTCAGTGCCGCTGTTGGTGCACCTGCTTGGCTTGATGAAAGATCAAGTTACATAAGTTTTCAGTTACCAGTGGCTTTGCCCAAGCGGCTTGAACTGAATGCTTACCTCACGCATGCCACATGCTGTCCTGCAGGCAATGCACGGCCTCGCTGCAACAGCTGAGCAGCCGCGCAAGACACGGAGCGCAGCAAGCCTGGTGCTGCTGTGGGTGGTGCTGCTGGGAATCATGCTGTACATCATGTATGGCCGGCAGCGCGGCAGCAGCGCGTGAACAGCATGGCTGTCGTTGAAGTTTCAAACAGTGCCATCTGCCGCAGTGACTAGGGTTGTGTGGGTTACACCCAGCAGGCACAACGCACGCACAGTCCGGCGTTGCAGCTGATTGGCTTGTGTGAAGAGTGTTTTGTATCGCCTTGTGTGTGTAATTACCCTTCATCTTACCTGGCTTGCTGCAGCAGCAACAGCAACAGCAGCAGCACCATATACAGGCATAGAACTCGCACGCTCGGGTGACTGCTGCAACGATCAACCTCATGTAAAATATATTGATCACTTTACAGGCTCTCAGCGTGCTAGCTGCTTGATACGATGGCGGCAACTATGAAAAGTTCCTCTGCGAAAAGCTTCACACAGGCTTCGGCTGACTTTAGCATGCAATACAGACACCCTTTCGGACTTGTAGCCAATGTGCGTCATCGCAGAAACGACAGCGTAGCGTGCAGTGCATGTGCAGCACGGACAGCAGCAGCAAATGCAGACCAGGCCACCCAGCAGCACATCACAGTGTCATGGCTGGTGCCCAGGGTGCAGTCAAGCAGGTCGCACCCCAAGCAGATGGGAAAGCCAGTCAAGACTGCAGCACAGCTAACAGAGAGGGAGCTGACGATCAAGCTGAGCATTGCGCAGAGCACAGGTGCGATGCAGCAAATGAGTCCACGCCACTGCTCACTGTGGCGCAGAACCTGCAAGAATCTGACAGCAGCGAATTCCAGACTGCATGCATCTTAGGAGCCCATAGACCTGCTGCAAGCGTCATAAGTGCAGCATCTAGCCTCTTCCTGTGCCAAGCATGCCATGGAAACTCCTGCTCGGTTGTCGCCAGCCAGCAGCAGCTTCTCTCTCACTTCAGACCACAGGGTATGCATGTACTTTGTGTTGATTCTTCTTACTGTGTCGCGTGACCCATGCAGACCGCGTGGACCTGTCCAACTGTGAGCTGTCACAGCTGCCCCAAGAGCTATTTGAACTGACCAACCTAGTGGAGCTGTCCCTAGCAGGCAACCAGCTGACGCAGCTGCCGCCAGACATTGGCCGGCTGAGCAGCCTGCAGCGGCTGGTGCTTGCAGGAAACTGGCTAGAGCACCTGCCTCAGGTGATGCCTGGCGCTGGCAGCAGCACTTCGTTGGTTGTGACTCAACCCGGCAGCAGCTACTTGCGTTCCTCTGGACATGTGCCAGGTCACATGTCACATGTGTGACTAGACAATGGTGTGCACTACAACAGCCTGCTGCACTGCTGTTGTCACGCCAGTGTGACGCTGACTGGCCTGGCTCTTGTGTTGTACAACGCCACTGCCATTCTGCATTTGTTTCCTACTGGTCTCATACTGCTGCTGCTGCTGCTGCTGTTGTAGGAGCTGTGGGGCCTGAGCCAGCTGGAGGGTCTGTGGGTGCACGGCAACATGCTGCAGGACCTGCCGCAGCAGGTGGGGCAGCTGACCAAGCTCAAGATGCTGTCACTGGCAGGTGAGGCCAGGCGTGGCTGCATGGTGGGGCTGCTGCTGCATCATCAAACCAAACCTGCTGCTGTGACAGCTGTACAGGTGCATGCCGTGCAGCTGGCAGCTGGATTCTGTCCAGGTTCTGCAGCCGCTACCTTTTGCTATGCTTTTCTTATCTAGTGAAACTCTTTCGCTGCTTGCAAGCTCTGTTTGGGCACACCTGCTGTACCTCACACATCCTTCCTGCTGCTTGCAGGCAACCAGCTGCACCAGGTGCCTGACAGCCTCACGCAGCTGGTGCACTTGCAGGACCTCAACCTGTCAGGCAACTTCCTGCAAGAGCTGCCAGCTGGCATGAGCGCGCTCACAGCGCTGACGATGCTGTCGCTGCACGGCAACCAGCTGCAGCAGCTGCCCCAGCAGGGCTGGCAGCAGCTGGCTAGCCTGAAGGAGGTCACGCTGCAGGGCAACGGCCTGAGGCAGCTGCCTGACAGCTTTGCACAGCTACGGGTGGGTATAGTGCTGTTTGGCAGTCGTAGTGACGTTACATGGTTGGCTGGCATGGCTAGTTCCTGCTTGCGACTACATTTGCACCCTAGTTGTGGCGCTGACTTTGTGATGCTCCCTGTACTGTCCTCAGGCTAGTCTTTTGCACCACAGCATGTGCGATCTGTCTGCATGTTTGTGGCACTAAAAATGCTGTGCACACTGTTCCTTGCAGGCGCTGACAGAGCTGTCGCTTGCAGACAACCAGCTCACCAGCCTACCAGTAGACCTCTCAGGCTGGGGCAACCTGCAGAAGTTCCACTGCTACGGCAACTGCATATCAGAGCTGCCGCTAAGCCCATGCGGCCTGCCTGCGCTACTGCCAGCACCGTGCAACGCAGTGCAGTCAGCTGCAGCAGCAGCAAACAAGGCAGCTGCCAGCGCCAGATTCAGCAGCAGATACAGCAGTGTGAGCAGCTACGAAGATCTCGAAGGCAGCAGCAGCACTGCAGATGCAGCAGCGCTGCGAAGTGTTGATGCATCAGAGGATGGCGGCAGGCTTGTCAGTCTATGGCTAGAGGGGAACCCTCTGTCAGAGGCTGCTGCTGCTGCTGCAGTGGAGAGGTTGGGTGCTGCTGGCACCACTAGGGTGGGGTTGGATGAGCGACAGCTGTCAGGTGCTGCTGGGAGGATGGTGGAGCAGCAGGTGGCTGCTGGCAACAGGGCGGTGCGCAGAGGGATCATCGTGGTGAGCACTGCTGTGTGGTTGTCCTTAATGCTGTGACTGCTTCGTGTATTGCTGTTGCAGAGCTGGGCTCTTGCATGCATGTGCTGCAAGCAACTGCTGCAGCGATCAATCACATGTTGCTTGCTTGCTGGTTGTCAATTGTCAACTCCGGTCCACTGCCAGCGTGTGCTGTTCATTGACTGGTAGATGCCTCTTACTCATGTCTGTCTGCAGGACGATGGTCCTGGCTACTTCAAGCTGCAGCTGGGCCCCAGCGCAGACAGCAGCAATGGGCATGCAGACGACCGTGTGCTGGTGGTTGCGTTTGGCAGCGCGCCAGGCCTGCCCAACTGGGGTGGTGTGATGCGGCAGGTGTCTGCAGCAGCAGAGGCACCAGAGCACAAGTGAGAGGCAGGGGCACTGACCGCAGCTTGTGTTGTGTTTGTATGTTTGCATGTACTAGTAGCTGCTGCTGTAGTCACAGCCGTAGAATATAGTATTGTGCACCTGCGGGCTCTGCAAGTGATCTTGCCAGCCACATTTTCTTGACAGAAATCCAATCATACACGCAGTCTTTGCACATGCTCACCTGCACACTGCTACCTGCCCTCCTGTCTTCCTGCTTGCCTGCCTGCTGCTGCAGCAACTTTGATGTGCTGTACGTGGTTGATCCCCACCGCAGCTGGTACTGCGGGGGCGACCCTGCCCTGATGGAGCAGCGGTACGGCTGCCGGCTGAGGCAGTACACACAGCGCTACAAGCACGTGGTGATGGTGGGGGACAGCATGGGCGCCACAGGCGCGCTGCTGTTCGCACCGCAGGCAACAACAGTGATGGCCTTCTGCCCACAGGTGAGGCAACCGCGGACACGTGCGTGCGCTGCCGGGCTTGGAATGGTTTTGCATATTGGGCTTGCTTGCAGCAGTGAGGCTAGAACGTATACTGACCAGCATTCGCCAAGGCAACACGTACCAGCAGAAACACGTGCAGCAGGCATGCCTCGCCTGATCAGCTCATTCAAGTCCCACAATGCAAGCGCTTTGTCCGTCAAGCTTCCTCTGCGTAAGATTATGAGCATCACATAGCGATGGCTTGTCAGCTGTCCAGCAGATGTTCACAGCCTTCAGCACTGAAGTCCTCCTGCTATGTTTCACCCTCTTTCACACCCTGACACTGCGCTGAAGGTTGACCTGAGCACCTTCATCCATCAGGCCTGCTTCGCATGGAATAGTTCACTGGCTGCCCTGCAAGTCGTACATCGTCTTGAGTGCGTATGAAAGTAGCTCTGCCGTCTGCTTCTGTTTCACAATGCGCTGCAGGTTGACCTGAGCACCTCGTCCATCAGGCCAGCTTTGCATGAAATAGTTCACTGGCTGCCCTGCAAGTCGTACATCGTCTTGAGTGCGTATGAAAGCAGCTCTGCGGTCTGCTTCTGTTTCACAATGCGCTGCAGGTTGACCTGAGCACCTCGTCCATCAGGCCCGGCCAGCCGCCAGCCTGGCAGGCAGCGCTGCAGCACACGCTGCAGGCAGCAGTGGCCGACAGCAGCGCGGCCATCAAGATCTTCACGGGCACCTGGCAGCATGACGTGGACCAGGCAAACCTGCTGGGACACCAGCCGCACGTGAACATCAAGGTGAGCACAGGGGCGAAAGCACACAGCCAGTTGGTTGCAGCGCAGCAAACACCACACCGAAGAATGGCTAATGGCAGTCCACCTGCGTTGTGGAGTCGTGCAACGCTGTACTGCTTTTTATATACAACCCCGTCTTTACTGTCACGAACCTGACCTACATGATTTGGTGGCTTGTTGCGGCTGCAGGTGTACAGTGTGGAGTCTCACCGGCTGGCGTTGGCGCTGCAGCGTCAGCGCAAGCTGGCCCCGCTGGTGCGTGAGGCAGTGCTGCAGGAGCTGGGGCTGCAGTCGGGCAACGTGCGCCTGGCGAACCTGCTGTGACGAGTGCAGCTGTAGCTAGTGGACGAGGGCAGCAGCTGCAGCAGGTAGGCAGGAAGCTGCCTGCTGAATGAACGTGTAAACCTCGGGGTTGCTGCTGGCGGTGCCCGATCTTCTGCTGCGTAACACTAGGCCGAAAGGGCCTGGCTGGGCCAAGGGGGTATTTTGGCCAAGATCTTGGCAGTCAAGGCGGGACATTTGTGCCGGTCTTAGCTGCCACACCCAAGGCATGCCCACCGCGAGAGCGGTAAAGGGGGTTGACTGATTTGAAAGCTGCTAAGGCTTGCCGGTCTGGCTTGGTAGCTATCGAGCGATAAACGCTTGTCGGACAGGCCTTCGCTGCCTTGCGCGGGACACCCGGCACCGACAGCAGCTCACAGGGAACACTTTTCGTGATTGTTACCTCTGTAAAGACCTGTGCTATCTGTTTGTTGACACACTGGGCCTGATCCATGAGATGCCAGCCAACATACCTGCTGCACTTGAGCAGTAGGAGCTGGTACAGCCCAAAAAATGCCCTCAATCAGCAGAAATGCTGCTTGTGGTGATCATCATCATCATCATCATGTTACCCATTAAGCCATAGCATCAACGCCATCGGCCCCGCGCCCCTCAGGAGCGGAAGAAAGAGGGAGCACTGCTCCATTGTGTTTGCAAATATTACGCACATCCCAAGCTTGGACAAGATACTCAGCAATGCTCCTAGATATCACTCGGCACACACCCCTACTACCCCAAATATCATCAGAAACAAAACGCAACAACTTGGTGGATGCATCAGTCAACGACAACACATTGCGCAATTTTTCAGCGCCACCAGCAACATCACGCAAAACAGACCGAATTTCATCAAGCATAGTATCCCTCTGAGCAGAAGTAGAGGGACAATCAAACATCAGATGTGACAAAGACTCAACACCCTGACCACAAGCAGGACATGCTGTGTTAGAATCAGCTCTGCTGCCACCATAACGACTGGTACGCTCATGCACACAAAGACAGCCCATTCGAGCACGCATCAGCAACTCAATACCACGCGTTGGCGCACCAGAACACAAAAAGGGCCTAGCCCTTTTAAAACACATGGCATCAGCATGTGTAGGGTGCACATGCGTGATGTAACGGCTCAAAGTAGAGTGCTGCAGTGATTCACAAACAATTGTGTCTGCATGCAGCTTCCTGACCTGACGGTTGATGTGATTCTTGCACGCATTAGCTCGATCAGCCGCCGCCTCAACATCCACACCGTACTTGCACAGCAAACTCTGCGCATACTTATGCAAGGTGTCACCGCAACAGCACCACTAGGGCGCTTCCACTCAGCTGAAAACACCTGATGTGGCAACCGACAGTTCTGCATACGCTGAACCCTAAAGTAATACTCCATCGCCCTCTGATGAAGCCACATGTGCAATGGCTTCACACCCCATTCAGCCAGAACAAGTGAAGTGCAAGGGCGCTCCTTGCCACAACGCATTGAGCACTTGATGATGTCAGTCTGCACACTGTCAATCTGTTGCAGTTGCCTTGCAGTTGACGGAAACCAGACCTCGCTGCCATATTCAACAATCGGGCGAACGCATGTAAGCAGAATGATACGCTTTACTTCCACGCTGATGAGCCGGCTCTTCCAAACTGGCATGAGCCCACCCTTCACACGATGCACTTTTGCCAACATCTTCTCAAAGTGCGTATTCCAGTTGCAGGCATTGTTGAACCACAGGCCAAGGTAGCAGTACTCTGATACAACAGGCACAGGCACACCGTTCCAAACGATGCCAGAATCAGCCAACTGGCTGGGCTGTCTAGCTGGTGAGACATGCATGACAGCAGACTTCAAGCTATTCAGCTTGAACCGCCACTTACAACTGTATTCATAAACTGTTGCAGCCACAGCCTGAACCTCAGCCAGAGATCCGCACACAGCAACAAAGTCATCAGCCTGCATGGCTGCCACAACCTGACCAGCAGGTTCGTCACAAGGGCCCATAAGGGTGATGCCAGGGTGCTTTGCATGCACCTCATGCAGCAGATCATCAATGAAGTACAGGTACAGTGTGGGGGAAATAACATCGCCCTCATGCAAACCAAGGTCACATGTGAAGCTCTCAGTGACATGACCTTCGTGAGACACCACACGGCGTGCACCCTGATACAAGTTGTAGAGTACACGGAACATCTTTCCACGCACACCCTTGTCCCACAGCTTTTGAAAGAGCCCATCAAGCCACACTGTTGGGAAAGCCTTATAGGTGTCAACAAACAGCACATAAGAATCCTTCCCCTCAACTTTCCTCCCACCCAACACCTCACTGAGCACACTCTGGTGGTCAGCACAGCTGCGCTTGGGACGAAAGCCGTTCTGGCTCTCGTGCAGCAGCGGCGTTCCTGCTGCTGTAGCAGCAGTTACACGCTGCTGCTGCTGCTGCTGTTGCTGCTGACGTGCCTGCTGCTGCTGCTGTTGCGCCTGCTGCTGCTGACGTGCCTGCTGCTGCTGCTGTTGCGCCTGCTGCTGCTGACGTGCCTGCTGCTGCTGCTGTTGCGCCTGCTGTTGCTGCTGCTGCTGTTGCGCCTGCTGTTGCTGCTGCTGCTGCTGCTGCCGTTGCTGTGTCGTGCCCTCCGCCACTGACTTGCCTTCTGCAAAGTTGATGAGGCGCTGGTTGAGAACGCTGGTGTAAAATTTGTAAAGCACGCTAAGCAGGGTGATACCACGGTAGTTGGTGGGGTCTGTCAGGTCACCCTTCTTGGGCATGTTCACAACTGTACCTGGCACCTGGTGCACCTGCTCAAGCTGCCACATCAGATTGCAGTACTGCAGTAACATATCTGCGGCCGTGCTGCCTCCATACTTGAGTAGCTCATTGACAATGCCCTCCTCAGCCGGGTTGCCGGCCTTGCCAGTGCGCAGCCTCTGCAGGCAGTCGGAAACTTCGGCGGCGGTGATGGGCAGGTCCAGCGGGGTGGCAGGGGAGTTAGCAGAGTCTTGCAAATACTGTTGCACATTGGCTGCAACTCGGGACATGTGTGCAGCGTCAAACTGGGGGTTGGAGGAAGCAAATGCTGCATGGCTGCCAACGCGCTCATAATGACACTTGAAAGCATCAGCTTTCTCAGCTGGGGTAGATGCCACATGCCCAGATGGATGCTGCATGACGCTGTAAACTGCCTCGCTGACATGCTTAGGGCACAGACGACGCACAAGCTGCCACATGTCTTTCTCTCCAAGCAGGCTGTCATCATTCATGCGATTTGTGTATGCAGAAGTAATGGCATGCTGGCACTGCTCTTTGTACTGCTTCTCTGCTGCTTTGACCAGCTGTGTAGTAGCCTTCTGCTGCTGTTTGTAAGTAGCCCAATCTGCTACAAGCCCTGAGTTCTTGTAGCGCAGGTAAGCCTGCTTCCTGTCCTCCACAGCATCTGTGAGCTCCTGAGTCCACCATGGGAAGGACTTGCCAACCCAAACCCTCTTGTAGCCAAAACTGGCGTTGACAGCATGACGAAGTGCTGCTAGCATCTGCTCGTGCGCTTGCTGCACTGCACTAGTTGCTGTAGTTGAGCCTGCAGAAGCCTGCTGCTGCAAAGTGGTGACCGTGGCTGTGTAGGCTGCACCAAGCTGCGACAGAGCATCCTGATATGCCTCAAGTTCCGCTGACTGCTCCCCATTCTGCAGCCTGAAATCCTTGGGCTGTGCGTTGAGGCGCAGCACAACCTGTTTTGCAGGGCGGCGTACCACAGGCCTGACAATGCGGGCAGACACAGGCAGGTGGTCAGTAGCACCCACAGTATGCGGCCCAACTGTGGCTGTTGGCCTGGCAGCAGCTTGGCAGGGCATGGCAATGTCAGCAGAGGCAAGGATGTAGTCAATCAAAGAGCCTCGCCTGGTGCCGCCGTGCGACCTGTCACAAGTGATGTGCTGGTGAGGGGAGGTGGGGGCTGTGCGGGCATTAAGTGAGTAGAGGTTGACAGTGTTGAGCAATGAGAGGAGCAGGCGGCCGTTGTCATTGACGGTGCTCTCGCCATGCATACCAATACGCTCTGCTGGGCCAGATGCCCGTCCAACCCGTGCATTAAAGTCACCCATCACCAACACAGATCCCCTGCTAGACAGGTACTCCAGGTCCTCCTGCAGCGCTGAGTAAGCAGCACTCCTCACTGATGCAGACTTGCCCATATCAGGCATGTAAACCACCCCAATGAAGAGCTTGCGTGCACCCCCTTGCCCTGGCATCACAAGCCACAGCGCTTCGTCGTATTGCTGGTCAGTAAAGTCATACACTTTCACCGCGTTTGCAACAGAGGCATGCACAGCAACTGCTGTTTGTGTTGTCAGATATGGTATGGTATCACCCGTGACGCAACAGCTGGGCTCGGTGCCTGATGAGCTCGCGTGACTCCATTGGCATGCCGCTATACAGCCTGACTGGCCTGTAATCAGAACCAGCACAGGAAAAATAAAAATGAAGAGAGCCACACAACCAGCCTGGCTGTGGCCTTCTAATGCAACCTGTGGCTGCTCTAATTTTTTTTTGAGATTCTGTAAGTTACAGCGCACAATACTGCCTAATAATCAATCACTCAAGCCCCAGTGATCCCAGAGACACTGGGATCAGGCCACGATGCGCCCTATGAGCGCCACACTCGTGGAAACAGACGGCCACTGGAAGTGACACAATAACAGACTCACAGTCGTAGCCACATTGCGGTCAGTCTGCATACAACTCAAAGAAATATACCTATTCAAGCAAGTTCTGGCTGCTCACGCCACGAAACACTGGTCAAAACACCAGGTCAATCAGATCTTCCTGGTGAATCTGCTGACTGCATGCCCAGCCGGATGCAATCGGCTGGCAACCCTATCGAACACGACACCCGCTGACAGCCACCAGCAGTGCCAAACAGGCAGCTGTTGCAATTGGGTATATGTTCGTCCTGTCATTGGTATCCAGCATCGGGACACCTGTCATGTTCACAAAGCGTGCATTTGAACCACCCTCACTGCCGGACACTGGTACATGTCCACCAGGCTTTAATTGTGGTCCTCCCCAACCACCTGAGTCAGCTGCACGTGATGTGTTTTCTTTAAGCGTGGCTGTGGTGCTTGGCGTGTTGGCGTTGATAGCTGCTCTTGCTGCCTGGGTGTACCCATCATACAAGCGCAGGAGGGCAAGTGATGGCGTCTCACCTGCCTCTCGAGTCCGCTCAGACCAGCTGGGTGCTGAAGATACTGTTGTGACTGTGGAGCAACTGGGGTAACAGAAACACATCGACAGTGTGTTGATCTGGTACTGGGTGCAACACCCTCTCAGAACTCATCGGCCACGTCAGCAAGTTACCCACTAAAAGCGCAGACCGCGCCCGGGCTCGCGACTGCCAGTACGCAGTGTGCTCAAGTTGACATTGAATGTCAGTACCCAGCAGCCAGCGTTGTGCCACCGGCGCATTCTGCACAAAACTGTCATACCAATCACTCGTACAGTGCACGTACAACCCAGGGATGCTCAGTACGCAGTACTCTCAGTACGTAGTACGCAGTACGCAGTACTCTGCTGGCAGGGTCCAATACGCAGGGCCAGTACGTGCGAGTACGTTGCCGAGTACTAGTGGGCCCTCTGGCACCATGGTAAACTCATCAGGACTTGCTGTAAGTGACAGAACAAATGCCGTGTGTATGTTACATCAGGGGGTGACCAACACAAATGATACATTATTAGTATTGCACCCACACCAAGTCAGCAACAATGCCCAGAACTGCTCGCAGTTGGGAACCCCTCATCCCCTGAACACCAAAGCCCTCACTGGCTCACTCTGCAGCCGCCTCCATTTCCTCTTCCTCATCCCACCCCACAAAAGACTCCTCTGCTGTCTCCATCTTCTCAGCCCCACACTTGGTGCGCAGGGTGTTGTAGCTGGGAGGCTTGTAAGCAGCGATAGAGATGTGGGGCTTTTGCTTGATGCCATAGGCAGCCAGCACGGCATCCTCCACCCACTTGCTGTGCGAGGCCAGGAACTTGCGCAGGTACTTGCTCTTGATCAGCTTCATGGGCAGGCCTTCCAGGAAAATCATGTCAGCCAGGTGACGGGTGACAGTCGTGGTGTCAGCGCGCCTGAATGCAGCACCCAGCTGTTGGAGTGCAGTGACAGCAGCACACGGCAGGATCAGTCTTCCATCCACTTGCATGAACACTGTTAACATGTATTCAGGTGTTCAATCACATGTGTGGCCGCACCATGCAAGTAACCCATCAGCTGCAGCAATGGCTCACCGGGCCAGGGATGGAGCCGGCACGGCCAGCAGCAGCAGCACTGCTCGGGCCAGGGCCAGCCTCAGCATGGCTGTCGCGGCTGCATTGGTCCGCCTCAGAATCCTTGCGCTTCTTGCTGCCCTGGGCTTTCTTTTTGGCCTGTTCAGCGGTTAGGGAGAGCACCGTCTCCTTGGGGCACTTGGTGCACTTGGCCACCCCAGTGCCCTCACCGATCAGGTGGACATAGCAGCGCGTTGCGCTCCCGTTGAACTGTTTGGCGCAGTACTTGCATTTGTAGCTGTTCCCGTTTGCAAGCTTGCTCACAATTTCGCAGTGATCTACGGGGTTGGTGGATTTCTTCCACTCCTCGTTCGGTGGTTGGGCGGAAGCCGCGCTGGAAAGCGACATTGCGTTCGTGATTGTCTTAGGGGAGCTCTCGAAGTCAATCTGCTAGAGTGCTAGGTGTCACCAGCTGCTAAGTTACACGGCAACTCGGCAAGTGACGGGTCCGTCTGCTCATCTACCAGGACCAGCGTACTCAGCAGCGTATTGGCTGAGTACTACGTCCCGTACGCGTACTGGTACGCAGTACGCTGCCAAAATGAGCGTACTGAGCATCCCTGGCGGTGTACTACAACCACTGGCGGGCAGCCACAGTACCCACTTTCAACCACCTGCCAGAGTCCACCTGCTATCGCCTGCTCTTCTTGTTCACCACGCTCAAGGAGGCCTTGCTGCCAGAGCTCTGCGAGCCAGCCTTGCCTCCAGCACCAGCCCCAGTGTCACCGCCTGCTGCTGCTGCTGCCGCTGCTGCTGCCTTCTTTGTGAGTTTGGTGGCTGCTGTGTTGGCTGGATCATCTGGCCAGATGTGCTTGGGGTAGCGGCCCTTCATCTCCTTCTTCACAGCCTGGTAGGACTCCGCCCAAAAGCTGGCAAGGTTGGCGGTCACCTGCACACCACATGAGATGTACAGCACCACAGCGTGCACACAGCGTGAGTCATACAGGACATAGCACAGCGCTGTATGTGGTGCTTATGGCTGCAATTCCGCTGTGTTACGGACCCCAGCTGTGTGGCACTTCAGAAAATGCTGCTGGTCCTAGTACCTTGGAGCATTGTTGCTTCAACCCAGCTGTTCATGACATATAAAGCCATGCCTGTCGGCCAAATCGGTAGTGTGGAACAAGTTCCACATCACTGAAACAGAGGTTGACAGCCTCACCTGCAGCGGCCGCCCTGCAGGTGACAGCAGCTCCAGCACCAGCGGCACTTTTGCATGCCCGCCCAGTAGCGGCGTGTCCGCCAGCCCAAACACCTCCTGCATCTTCACCGCAGCGCTTGGCTGCGCGCCGCTGTAGTCAATGGCAACCGTGGAGCCTGTTGGAAGCTGCAGGTGCGAGGGTGCTGCATCATTAACGTGCTGCTGCGTGGCCCAGTCCATCTGCGGCAGGAGCAACACAGCGCAGCAGCGAGGTGTGTTGCAGCCAATTGGACAGGCAACTGAGCTATAGCAGGTGGCTACCTGCAGCAACTGTGCTACCTGCAGACGGGCACTACATACGGGCACAAGGTTGCCGCTATCTGTTTGAAACCTGTTGCTGTAGCAGCCCATCACTGCACACGAACCCCTGCTAGCCAGGCATCGTCACAACCCTCTCCTTACGGGCTGATCACAACCCACACCTCTGGAAGCAACATATCAGAAGCATGATTGTAGCTGCATTCACAGACGAAGCAGGCAGCCGCACCTGCCCCTTGAAGATGTCCATCCAGGGCAGCTTCTGCAGCTGCCCCCTGCCCCTCACACCAGCCAGGTGAGGCAGCAGCCAGCTGGCCAAGCTGCCCATCAGCACTGCAGCAGACAGGTCAGGCACGCTGCTGCTGCCAGTGGCTGCAACTTCGGCTGCATGCAGCCATGCAGCGCGCGACCGCCATGCCTCGGCTGCTGCTGGCACTGGCAGAGATAAGTAGCCACCATTGGCTAGCGCCTGCAAGGCAGCAAACAAGCGCTACTTCAGGCATCTCTGATATCAGCCTCGACCATTGTGCAGTCCAGCGATGTGTGGTTCAAAGGTCATGACAGATATGAAGCATGCTGCAGGTGATAGGTGTTCCTTGGTATGTCACGTTGCTAGAACAGCCAGTGTGATCAATCAGCGCAGCCGCACCTTGAGCAGCACAGGCAGTGATCGCTCATCGTCTGCCTTTGCTGCCTGCTCTGACAGCACCAGTGAGCCCAGCACGCGCTGCTGCTTGGCCAACACCTGCTTGCTGGCAGGAGCCCAGAAAACTAGCAGCCGATCCTGCACAGCACACAGCAACACACAGCGCATTGGCAACTATGACCATGTGTTCATCCAGGTGTATTGCCAAGTGCAGCAGCCCAGATCTCAAGGTTTTGTGTGTTACTGCGTTGAGCTCCCACGACTCGAACAGGCGTCTATGTGCATTGCATGGCCCGCGGCTCTGCAGGTAACATCCCTAAATCAAAGCAGCTGCTGCAGCCCCACCCCACCTGTATCTCATCTCTGAGGTAGGCCTGTATGGCTGCCTGCGTGAGTGCTGCACCCAGCATGACGCGATCGTTCCTGCCATCCCTGCCAGCCTGCAGCTCAGCAGCAGCAATGTACTGCTGCCCTGCCAGGGGGTCACCCGATGACGGAAGCGTGACAACGCGGCCTGTACAGAACACACCAGCAGGCAACAGGACATGCAAGCACACCTCAGCAAGTACAGCTGGTTTGCAACAGCTGAATAGGCAGCCAGAGGCAACTGCAGATGACAGCTCCTACGCACTCAGTGTGCAATGAAGCTGCGTAAAAATACGCCTGGCGCACGCTCGTGGTCGCACAATCCGACGCACTACTTGCCTGTGCTCAGCGTGTAGCTTGGCTTGCCGCCACTGCCCGGCTTGAGCTGCGCGATCCTGTCAGGGTAGGCAGCAGCAACCAGCGCGCCTAGGAGCCCCGGCTTGCGCAGCTGGTCCTGCCAGGAGGCATCAAACCCAGGGTCTGCATGCGAACTCCTCCTAACGTCTGTCATTTTGCCTGCGCTGGTGCTGCTGGTGGCAACACTGCTTGCTGATGACAGATCATCATCGCCATCAACATCATCAACTTCTTCTACCATGCTGGATTCGGCTTCATCAAGTTCGTCTACTGTGCTGGCAGATGCACTGCTGGAGTCGTCTATGCTAGCTGTGGCTGTTGCCTGGTCTGCTGCTGCTGCTGCTGTTGTGCAGGCTTGCAGCTGTCGCAGGATCTGCTGTGCTCCCAGCAGCACACGGCTCGCGCCGGCATGGTCAAAGCCAACGGGAGCGGGCTCTGTGGCGACAACCACGGGAGCAGGCAGGTGTGCAAACAACATTGCTGGCTTCAGCTGCTGCTTACGCGTTGTAACATCAGTCACCTGGGGTCCAACATGCAGCAGTTACAAGCCGCAAGCAAACACTGCAGTAAGCACATGTAATCGGCAAGTACAGGCAGCACAAAACATGTGGTATGACGGCATGATTGCGCTATGCACGTGCCTTGTCGTACCTGCTCCTGCCAGCACCTTGAGACGCGTTGTCAGATCTGCACCAGGATCTGTGCCGCTGCTGCCACCCCTGCCACTGCTGCCGCTGCTGCCCCTAAACAGATCGCGCTCGCTCAGCAGCGCAGCCAGCAAGCACCCCAGCTCAGCGACCCCCAACTGCTGCGCCCTCAGCACCATGTGCGCAAAGCGGGGATGCGCAGGCAGTGCAGCCATCCGTCGGCCTGTTGCTGTCAAGCTGCCCTTCTCGTCTACTGCTGCCAGCTCCAGTAGCAGCTGCCGCGCATCTGCCAAGGCCTGGGGTTCAGGGGGGTCCAGCCATGCTAAACCCTCGCCGTCAGGGCTGCCCCAGGATGCCAGCTGCAGGGCGAGGGGTGCTAGGTCGGCTGATGCGATCTCAGGTAGAGTGCAGGGCAGCAGCTGCTGGTGATCGTCCTGGCCCCACAGCCGGTAGCATACACCTGCACGTGAAGCCGAACAGAGGAGTGGTCACAAATACCAGCATGGCAGCTATCGTTACTGGAGCCCGCTCGTGGACAGTAGGGCACAGTTCTATTTGGCAGTAACTGCTGCAAGAGGGCAAGCACATTCTCGGGCGCCTATCCCCTGTCGAAGCTGGCGCGGGTTCGTATGCTGTGCAACATGCTGACCGTGCAATGACTGCCAAAGAGATTACCGCGGAGACACATTGTTAATGATAGCTCCCCCACCTGGCTGTGTCCTGCCCGCTCTGCCTCGCCGCTGCTCTGCTGAGTCCTGGCTGATGCGCTGAGTCAGCAGCCTGCTGATGCCAGTGGCAGGGCTGTAGCAGGGGGCGCGCGCAAGGCCGCTGTCCACGACAGCTGTCACGCCGTCGATTGTTATTGATGACTCAGCAATGGGAGTGGCGATGACAACGCGCCTCTGCTGGCGGCTGCGGTTGGGCCTGCAGCAGCAACATGATTGGCCAGCGCACATGTCTGTCACAGGCGACCTTGCCTAGTGTGGCATAGTCAAACCCCGATCGCCAACAAGAACAAACAGACAAACAGCGTGTACGCACCAAACATAACTTGACAAGGAATGTATCAGCTGCTCACCTGATCACATCGTCCTGCTGCTGCGGGCTGAGCCCACCATGCAGCTGCTGCACCACAACGCCAGCTTTCCGTACTGTGCTCTCCTGCTGCAGCAGCTGCTGCAGGCGGCGTATCTCAGCCACCCCAGGCATGAAGCACAGCACATCACCGCCTGCTGCTGCGGGCGATGCCAAGGCCTTGAGGACTGCGTCTGCTGCTGAGCGCTCTAGTTCGCCTCGCTTCTGCAGCACTGCCAGGCGGACAAGCGGGTAGCAAGATGAGCAAGCATGCAATCAAACAGGTGATGCACGCTGAGAACAGGCGTGCACGCATCATGGCATGCAGACATAAGCATCGGATGTTAGGCTGTGCAGCAAGGGAATAATGCATTCAATTTCAAGTTGAGCTAAACGGCTAGGCTGTAGCAGCCCAGGCATCATCACTCACAGGGCTTGCCCAGGAAGTGTGTAATGACTGGGTAGCTCCTGCCTTCACTGATGACCACAGGTACACTTGCACTGCTGCTGCTGCTGTCAGCACTGCTTGCTGCTGCTGCCTGGCCCATCAGATCTTGCAGGTCCTCTGCAAGCCCTCCGCCAAGCGTTGCTGACATCACCACCAGCCTGCAACAACAGCAACGCAGGACGTTATGCGCTCTGGAGACAACATGCATACAGTTTGCAGACACAAGCAGCTGACTGCTCTGCTGTGCGGGTTTGCCACTCATCAGGGCTGCCACGCTGCAGGCTTGCAACATACTGAGGCTGCAGCAGGAGCTGCCTGCCAGGCAGCAATTGGTCAAGAGTATCAACATGCTGTACAGCAGCTCGCACACCTGAGGCCTGGCCGCGCCCATGCCTGGCAGTCCAGAGCCAGGGTCAGGGCTGTGTCAGCATCCAGGCTGCGCTCATGGAACTCATCCAGCAGCAGCGCACCAACACCCTGCAGCAGGCGGCAGGAGCAACCACACGGGCGGGTGCTCTCACGCAGCTCATCCAAAGCAGCACACCAACACCCCTGGAGCAGACAGCACGTGGCAGCCGCCATGCACGCGCGCATCCAGTGGAGGTCTTGGGTACATGCAGCACCAAGGGGACCGCCGCTGGTGGGTCAGGTGAGTGCTGGGGCTTGCTGCTGCCACAGCTGTCGACCTCACACTGTTTCTGATTGTCACAATGCAAGCCACCCCCGCACCTCCAAGCTCGGGTCCTGCTGCAGCCTTCTCAGCAGGATGCCCTCCGTGACAACCTCAATGCGCGTGGCTGAGCTGACGCGGCTCTCCAGCTTCACGCAGTAGCCAACGGTGCGCCCGACAGGCTCCCCCAGCAGAGCTGCCATGCGGCGCGCCGCAGCCTTGGCAGCAACACGGCGCGGCTCCAACACCTGTGCAGTGCACATGCACAGGAGGCAGCAGCGGGAGCACGAGATGCACGGTCATGCCGGCAGTGAGTGATGGCAGGTGGCCGGCACCCTCAGCATGCAAGTTGCTGGTGCCTGGGACGCAAGTGTGTACTGCTTGTGACCCTACGCTACAGACATGCTGTCTCCGCTGCTGCAGCAAAGTAGCCGGATGGGAGTATGTGGTAAATCCAGTCACAGCTAGCGCAGCTGATAGTGCCAGGGGCCTCACCATGATGGTCTGGCCCTGCTTGAGGTACTGTGGCTGGTGCAGCAGCAGTGCCAGTGGCACAGTGGTGGTCTTGCCTGCGCCTGGAGGCGCCTGCAGCACGCGCGACAGCAGCGTGGGGAGATACACGTCAGGGACGTACGCGCTTCTGCCAGCTAGAGATGTGTGGGCAAGGCTCTATCTGGATCAACAGAGTCTTGGCATGTCTGGATACAACTGTACTCATCCTCACTGTACAGGTGCTGCGCCACCTGCTGCTTCTATTGGTCATGATTTAGCGGGGTGCCTGCTGCTGTGTGTGAGTGCTAAGCCCTGTTACGCTACAGCTGCTGTTATGCTGGCTATGTCTGCCTGCCGTGAGCGCACCTGCAGCACCAGGCTGCTGTGCTGGTCCAGCTTCTGCACGATGTCATGGATGACCTCCCTGCAAGCACGCAGGGTTTGGTTTGCGGATGGCAACACGAAGCAACCAGGCAAGCACACCTGCTGGTTGGGAGGCTGTGCTGCAGGTCCAGAATTGCTACCCAATAGCCGGAAGCAGCATAGCTGCCACTGAAATGCAGAAGCAACCGCAGCTGAAACTTACCTGATGGGTAGGTCAGCCACGACTGTATCTATGCTGTGTGATGTTGCTGCTGTTATCACTTGGTGCCGCCTGCTGGTCCTGCTGCTGCTGCTGCTGCTGCCAGTGCTGCTGCTGACTCTGATTCTGCAAGCCAGCTGGCACCGCCTGAGCGCGGCTGCTGCTTTGGGATGCATACATTGGTGATTATACGACGCAATCATTGCGTTGAACGCCAACCGCAGACGGTGCACTCTAGGGCACTACTCAGCTGCGCAGCATCATGGCGCATTGGGAGTGAGGAAAGCTACGAGGCCGAAGTTGGCTGGTTTGTTCTAAGGCCGTGCCAGGCCGAATCGTTGAGCAGGGTACTTGGAAGTTCTCAAGCCCTAGTCATGCCTTGTTAGTCTTTTTAAACAAGCAGCCCCGTCCGTATTGCACTGAAAACCGGCACAGGAAGGATACAAACCATTTAAAACCTTTGTTGGCTGCATGCACACACCCTGAAGGCATCGAGCAGGTACTTGCAATTGCAATTGCAGCAGCATTTAACATTTTACATTGGCGCCAACAGCACACGGCATGAGTGGCTTCAGAGAGCGCTCAGATGATAGATGATTGAGCAGAATTGCATCTCGGGTCGGCCATATCGAGTCAACTACCTGCCAAAGCGGCTCCATGCTGCCAACAGCATCAGCTGCAGTGCCCTGAGGCGTCACGACTGCGTCAAGTTCAAGCCTTCACGCCTTACTTTCGGTGTGCCCTAGCTGGCAGTGCGTCATGATTCGCTTCGGTCATAGATACATGACTTCTGGAGCGCTAGTCGAACACTATGGCAAAGGTGCATCCACAGGGCATCCAGTGAGCGTCCTCGAAGTGTCTAACTGCTAGCAGCGCTGCACGTGGTCACGGCTGGTCGCCTGCAGAGGAGGGAACTTGCGGACAACTTCTGACCATCGATGTACTACCACATAATAGATACTACAATGAGATCTGAGGCGTGGCTGTCGCATATTTTTGGTGCAGGCTTTTGATGTTTACGACCGCTCACTGCGCTCGTACAGCACTGCTGCACGTGGCCACGGCTGGTCGCCTGCTGAGGAGGGAACTTGCGGGCAATATTTGACCATCGGTGTATTACTATCTTATACCACTACAGAGCGTATTTCTGTTACTTCCTGTAGTTTCGCCTGAATTACTATTGCACTATCGAAAACATACAAGGCACACAGCTTTTCAGCTTGGTAACTACACACTGTAGCCATGATGGCCAGGATGGCCAGGATCACACCGCAACCACCTTACACACTGCTGCCAGGGTGGCCAGGATGGCCAGGACGGCCACTGCCAGCCCCTTAGACACTGCTGCCAGGGTGGCCAGGATGGCTAGGATGGCCAGGATGACCACTGCCAGCCCTTTAGCCTGCTGCCAGGGTGGCCAGGATGGCCAGGATGACCACTGCCAGCCGCTTAGCCTGCTGCCAAAATGGCCAGGGTGGCCAGGGTGGCCAGGACGGCCACTGCCAGCCCCTTAGCCTGCTGCCAGGGTGGCCAGGATGGCCAGGATGACCACTGCCAGCCACTTAGCCTGCTGCCAAAATGGCCAGGGTGGCCAGGATGGCCAGGATGACCACTGCCAGCCCCTTAGCCTGCTGCCAGGGTGGCCAGGATGGCCAGGATGGCCAGGATGCTCACACCTACCAATGCTAATATGAGATCTGAGGCGTGGCTGTCGCATATTTTCGGTGCAGGCTCTTGATGTGTACGACCGCTCACTGCACTGCTGCACGTCGCCACGGCTGGTCGCCTGCTGAGGAGGGAATTTGCGGGCAATTCTTGACCATCGGTGTATTACTATCTTACCGATACTACGATGAGATCTGAGGCGTGGCTGTCTCATACTTTCGGTGCAGGCTCTTGATGTTTACGACAGCTCACTGCACTAGCTAGTCTGCAGCAGTACTGCTGCAGGTAGCCACGGCTGGTTGCCTGCTGAGGAAGGAAATTGCGGGCAATTTTTGACCATCGGTGTATTACTATCTACTATAAGATGACAACTTGGAGGTACTGTTTTTGGGGAAAAACAGGCGCGTTGGGCAGCGGCAGGCCGCCAGCACGCCTTCATTGTAAACAGCTAAATTAGGGGCTTCATCTGTGAGGGCCTGGAGCCAATTGGTGGCCCCTGGTGGGAGAACGGGCAGCAGTAGACCCTTCGAAAGCGATTTTCTCTCAAACGGCGCAACAAAACCCCCTGTCCTCCCCCCCTAAAACGATTTGTCATCAAACAATCTATAAGCTCAGCGAGCGTCGGCGCCATCAGAGGCCTCCTGTGGATGTCACGAAGTGTGACACGTGTGAGGGGTGGTTGGCTCCAAGAAGCCAGTAGGGCCCTGCGGTGCTGTTGAACGCGTTCTTCGCGACACGTCAACTCTGATGTGCACCATGTCATGGACCTTACGCCCTCAAGCGCCCAACAACATGCAAACGATCGAGAGCATCAAAGACAGGCAGAGGACGCTGCGCGCTATCATAATCGGCTAAATTAGGGGCATCATCTGTGAAGGCCTCGGGGCAGGCGGAGGGCCCTGGTGGGAGAAAGGGCAGCAGTAGACACTTCAGAAGCCTTGGCTCCAAGAAGCCAGTAGGGCCAAGAAGCCACTCTGATGTGCACCATGTCATGGACCTTACGCCTTCAAGCGCCCAACAACATACAAACGATCGAGAGCATCAAAAACAGGCAGAGGACGCTGCGCGCTATCAATCAGGTAAGGCACGTGGCGTATTTGCTGTAGGTCTTGCTGGGCTTCAAGCTAAGCTCTGGGAAGATGCTGGGATGCTGGGAATGAACTGATGCTGAAACTGACTGACTGCTTGACCGCCTGTCTGCTTCTGCAGCGTATCTTTCACCACAGGCCCCTGCAGGAGCAGATGCAAGAGCCCGTCCCGCCAGCTTGCAGCAGCGGTTCATGCAGCGCATGCAGCAAACCCAACCGCAAGACTCTTTGCTGGACCCCTTGCTTGCAGCAGCAGGGGACCGCCTGCGTGCTCAGTTCGCAGCCAGTCAGCAGCGTCACAGAGTATCACAAAACCAGCAGCGTGCACAGGCCACAGCGGCCAGGCGTCGGCGTCGTCAGTCAGCAGCAGCAGCAGCAGCAGCATCGCAACCTGCAGCTGCAGGTGGGGGTGATGGTGCCCATCCTGCCCCTCAGCGAGAGTATTTGAGTGCAGATGGGATCGTGGGGGAGGGGGGGGGTTGTATCCAACTGAATTTTTAAACAGTTTGAATTTCTCGGGAGAGCCCCCTCAGAAGTTGTCGTTGCGGGTGGGGTGCCCCATAATTTTGCTGAGGAACTTGAGTGGCGGGCTTGCTAATGGTACCCGCCTGATTGTCACACGGTTGGGAGACCGTGTTATTGAGGCAAGGGTTGCCACAGGGTGAGGTTGTGTGTATACCACGCCTTGGTATTACCCCTTCAGACTCAAGTATGCCATTCACCTTGCGTAGGTTGCAATTCCCCGTCAGGCCTGCTTTTGCCATGACTATCAGCAAATCACAGGGTCAAACCTTGAAGATGGTTGGGGTGTACTTGCCGAAATCAGTCTTTTGTCATGGACAGTTGTATGTGGCTCTGTCCCGTGTTGGGAGTAAACAAGCTGTGCGTGTGTTGGTTCAAGGGGGTTGGGTGAATCAGGGGGAGTTTGACAAAGTGCCTGAAGGATTGTACACAGCCAATGTGGTTTACCGTGAAGTGTTGGCGTGACAGGCCCAACCACTCATGTGGGGATGCCTTATAAGTTGTGTTGGGCCGAGTCCAACCACAAACGTTGGGATGCGCAGCACTGTAGCGGTATGGTCGTGGTTAGCCTGATGTAAACATCAAACTTGCTCACATGTGTGCATGGCCGTGGCATCGCCACGGGTTGCCCGCTAGTTGAGCAAATGTTGATGAGTGGAAAACTCCAAAATGCAACCCAGCACAGTTGTATCTGACCCAGCCACATCACTTGACCCGTCATTGCCTTCGTCACCAACTCACACCACCTGCGCAATGTTGGTATGCTACTTAACACCTATAAAACGCCAAATGTAACACAGATCCCTCCACAGACCTGGAGCAACCCCTCCACAGCGTATGAGCGCACCAAGGCAGCCGTGCAGATGTCGCTGCAGCGCATCGGCTTTCCCAGCATCGACCTGATGCTGCTGCATGCCCCAGGGGCCCCAGAGGGCAGGGCGGAGGCATGGAGGGCACTGGAGGACGCACACAAACAGGTGAATACCCATGTATATGTGAAGTGTGACTGGGTGCTGTGGCACTGGCAGACCCCGAAGCAGGTTTGTTATTACATAGCTCAATGTCATGTGGTATGGCGTTGATGCTATGGCTTAATGGGTAACATGATGATGATGATGTACGGCAAACAGAGCATGGTAGCCCAGTACAGAAGTGTGTGTATGTCGTTGACGCCCAAATGCTGATGCGCTTGATGCGTGCCATGCTCGGCGGGTATGCCGCCTTCAAAAGATTGTCTAGCAACCCAGCCTGGCGGGCAACACGTGTAGTATTCACACGGCACGCTGTGCTCACGTAAGACACAACTGCTGGCATAGTGGTGATGATGTTGCTGAGGCTGCTGCCTTGCGTTGTCGCACCCCCAGCCCTTGCCTGGTGTCTGGCCCCCAGCGCCTGCTGCGCAGCATTGGTGTGAGCAAGTTTGGCATTGGCCACGGACGAAATATCAGCAGTGCAGGAACGCACAGGCAATGCAGTCATAGTTTGTGGCAGACATTGCGTGGCACGCAGCTGCCTGCAGCTTTGCTGACACATTAGCTGAGACTGCTGCACTGCTTTAATTCCGTTCTTGCACTGCAGGGCCTTCTGCGCAGCATAGGTGTGAGCAACTTTGGCATGGGCCACCTGGACAAGCTTTTGGCAGTGCCGTAATGCACAGGCAATGCTGTCACAACTTGTGGGCAGGCATTGCATGGCACGCAGCTGCTGGCAACTATGCTAAAACAGTGTCACTAGTGCCGCACTGACAGTGTCAGTGACTGCTGCACTGCCGTGCTTTTTCTGCACTGCAGGGCCTGCTGCGCAGCATAGGTGTGAGCAAGTCTGGCATAGGCCACCTGGAGAAGCTTGCAGGCAGTGCCGCAACGCACAGTCAATGTAGTCACACTCTGTGGCAAACCCAGCATGGCACGCAGCTGCCAGCAACTACATTGACACGGTGTCTCTGTCAGTGACTGCTGCACTGTTCGACTTTCTGCACTGCAGGGCTTGCTGCGCAGCATAGGTGTGAGCAAGTCTGGCGTAGGGCACCTAGACAAGTCGTGTCATGAAGCAATGCCGTAACATGCGGTGACGCTGCATGGCACGCAGCTGGGTGTGACTGCTGCACTGCCTTTGTTTTCATTGCACTGCAGGGCCTGCTGCGCAGCATAGGTGTGAGCAACTTTGGCATAGGCCAGCTGGAAAAGCTTGCAAGCAGTGCCAGCATCACGCCCGCAGTGAACCAGATTGAGCTGCACCCCTGGCTGCAGTGGAGGGAGCTGGTGACACACTGCAAGGGCAACGGCATCGTGCTAGAGGTAACGTCACTAACATGACAAATGACAAAGTGTGCTTTGCCGCTTGCTTTGTCAGGGGGTACTGTGCAGCAGCTGCTGTTCGTTTCACGCAGCAAGCGGGGTGATGGTCACGCCTCCGCGGTGCACTTCCCTGCATGCATACCTCAGCCAAGTGTAGGTTTGGAGGCTCCATGCCGCTTGTGACGGCTGCTCGCAGGCAGCGGACGTCAACGCAGATATACGAATCATGCTGCAAACACACTCGGACTACATTGCGTGCCCTGCCAGCATGCCGTGCCAACAGCAATGCTAACCCAGAAAGGCTTGCAGTCCCTTCTAGTGAGTATGCTGGTGCTACACATCCTCACCATGGTTGCTGCTGCTGCTGTTGCGCCTGCTTGCTGTTTTTGTGTGCAGGCATACAGCCCCCTGGCCAAGGCATCCAAGTTGAACGACCCAACAGTGATCGCCATTGCGAAGCGCCTCAACAAGACAACTGCACAGGTTTGTGATGGCTGCTGTTTTCGCTGCCAATGCACTAGCTGCCAGCCAGCTTGTTGCTGCCACCCGCTTGTAATGTATGGGCTAGGAACAGTCGGGCATTTTGCAGATGTGCAGCAGCAGTTCTTCTGTGTTGCACGGTGCACAGTGCTGCACAGCTTTGCCGAAACATTACGCGGCAGTTGATGGCATCAACAGCCGTGGGTTTTCTTCTACAAAACAGGGTCGTACGCTGAACCGTCTTCTGGCATGCAGGTGCTAATCCGATGGAGTCTGCAGCGTGGCTTTGTGCCGCTGCCAAAGTCGGTCAACGCAGCGCGCCAGGCCTCCAATGCTGACGTGTTTGACTGGCAGCTTGGTGACGCTGACATGGCAGCACTGGACGGCCTGGAGCAGGACTTGGTCACCGGCTGGGACCCCATCCGGGACCACGAAGTTTGAAGCTCAGCGCTTGCGTCCAGCATGTCCGCCGAAACAGGCTGCAGCCTGTCAATTGTGTGTATTCACACTGTGACAGCCTGCAGCTGTTCAGCAGGATCTTCCTTCTTGACCTTCCTTCAGGGTACCTGGGCTGTTTTGGCGGTCGCGCTGGCGTATGTCTGATATCCAAACCTGCATGGTTGTTGCTGGACCGCCTGGAGCAGGACTTGGTCACCGGCTGGGACCCCATCCGGGACCATGAAGTCTGAAGCCAAATTCTTTCGTCCAACGCTGAACCTTGCAGCCTGTCGCACTTTGATTTGCACACTGTGACAGCTTGGAGCCTGGAGCAGGACATGGTCACTGGCTGGGACCCCATCCGGGACCACGAAGTCTGAAGCCACTTCAACTGAGTCAGCTCTTGCGTTGAGCCTTGCAGCCTGTCGCACGTTTAGCTGGACATTGTGGCAGCCTGGGCTTTCTTTCTTGACCCTGCTTCAGGGTGCCTCAACTGTTTTGATCCGTTGCACTGCCATACGTCGGAATTTACCTCCCCCTGCGTGGTTCATCGTAACTTCGTCGGGTTCTGAGAAGTGCTCAGCGCAAGACTCAGTCTGAGCGGCTCAGACAAACAGTTGTGCAGTCATCAAGTAGGACGTGCTGCAGGGATTTGCTTTCTATCATCTCTGCCACTTGTAAGGGCCTGCAGCTGTGTCTTGTAGATCTCCGCCGTGCAACTGACGCGGTGCAGCACAAGCTTCCTGCCATTCATTTTCGTTGTTGTGGGTCTTGTGTGTGCTGCGGTTGACATCCCCAGTGCTACGTACGTTGTGGAGAGTTATGCTGCTTGCGAATCACCCTCCTGCGCAAGGGTGGCGTCCGACGCATGCACAATGTTCAGCTAGCATAGGCCTAGGCCTGCCGCATATTTGCGATCGCTGTTGCGCCGCGACATGGTGGCCCATCAACGGTTGATAGCCTTGCGTACATTGTGTTGTCACGTTGCGCTTCGTGACGAACTTTCAGTCTTTGTTGTTGTTGGTTACAAGGGAGCAAGTCTACTGGCTCGCCATACACAGCAATCATGCGATTTTTTAGTATCAGGAGACTTTTGGGGCCCAAACGGTGGTGATCTGACCAGTTGATTGCCAATTGCTGAGCCAACGGGCCATGTTTTGAAATGTAACATTTAAAATCATACTTGTGAGCAAGCCTGCCGCCTCCAGCGACACGTGACATGTGACATTGGACGCTATCTCTCGTTCTTGTCAATGCCTGCCGACCAAATGATATGCCATGGTAAATTACCAGCAACACCATCAAATTGGCGTCAGCTCTTCAGCATCCTTTGCTGACGGCTCCTGCTGTGGGCACAACCAGCCTAGGCAGGAGCTGCTAGTCGCTATGTGTGCAACTGCTTGCAACCTGCATTCCAGCTGCCACAGCTCTATGCCGTCCCTGCCGGCCTTTCCTGCTGCAGGCGATGGCAGCCTAGGCAGCAGCAGCCAGTCGCTATGTGTGTAACTGCCTGTAACCTGTAACGCAGCTGCCACAGCTGTGCATGATATGATGAGATCTGCCGCAGCTCCTCGCCATCCCTGCCAGCCTCTCCTGCTGCAGGCAACGCCAGCCTAGGCAGCAGCTGCCAGTGGCTATGTGTTCAGCTGCTTGCAGCCTGCACTGCAGCTGCCGCAGCCGTTCATGATCTGATCAGACTTGCCTCAGCTCCTCGCCATCGCTGCCGGCCTCTCCGGCTGCAGGCAACGCCAGCCTATACAGGCATACATGCAGCAGATGCCAGTTGCTATGTCTGCAACTGCCTGCAGCCTGCATCGCAGCTGCCGCAGCTGTTAATGATCTGATCGGATCTGCCCCAGCTCCTTGCCTTCCTGCCAGCCTCTCCTGCTGCAGGCACTGGTGGCACCAGCCTAGGCAGCACTGCTGCAGCGGCTGCTAGCGGCTATGTTTGCAACTGCTTGCAACCTGCATTGCTGCCGCAGCTGCTCATGATCTGATCAGATCTGCCTCAGCTCCTCGCCGTCCCTGGCGGCCTCTCTTGCTGCGCCTTCGTTCTGCAGCTCCGCCTTGAGCTGTGAGAACAGCAGATAATAGTCCCACACGTCAGGAGGCTCAACCACCTGCAGCAGCAGCAGCAGCAGCAGCGGGCAGAGACAAAGCTATAGCTTGATCTTCCCACATCCGTAGTACTACTAGCAGCAGCACCAAAGCAAACAGAAAAGCAAGCAGAAATGTACAGGAAAGCAGAGTAAACCGCTGCCTCACGAAAGTCTGCGTATGTAAGCAAAGCTAGCAGCACCCACTGTACCGCATAGTGAACAGTGCAGCCTGTAGCACCAGCACGCCCTGTTTCACAATGACATCATGCATGCAGTACATCCCTGGATGTGGGGTGGCGCAAAAAGCGTCGCCACCTGATTAGCTGCCATTTAACCAGCTCGGGGAACCAGGTGCATGTATCTGGTTTGGTGACCCATGCAAGGGAGGCTGCTGTGCTGGTGCTGTCCCAGGCAGCACCCTGCAAAGCATCCCAAGCAGCCAACTGCATCCGATGGCGGCGGCGCCGTAGGCCTCCGACAATCAGGTTCCCCTTGACTGTTGTGTATGGCCAGCCAGTAAGATTTCGCCCCCCTTGCAACCAACTAAAAAACTGCTATACACTGTATCTTGTGCCTGCATGCCTGCCTACCTGCTCTGAGGGCAGCAGGCACGCTGTCAGCAGCGACAGGTCGAAACAGGTCAAACAGTTGCGGCCACCTGATAGCTGCAGTTCAACCACCTCGGGGAACAAGGTGCATGTATCTCGTCTGGTGACCCTTGCAAGCAAGACTGCCGTGCTGGTGCTGTCCCAGGCAGCACCCTGCAAAGCATCCCAAGCAGCCAACTGCATCGGATGGCGGCGGTGCCGTAGGCCTCCGACAATCAGGTTCCCCTTGACTGTTGTGTATGGCCAGCCAGCAAGATGTTGCCCCCCTTGTAACCAACAAAAAAATCTGCTTTCGGTGCCTGCATGTCTGCCCACCTGCTCTGAGGGCAGCAGGCACGCGGTCAGCAGTGACAGGTTGATGTCGTCTGCTGCTGCCTTGCTGGGCAGCCAGCCCTGGTCCAGCTCAGCCATGGCCTGCACACGCGGCGCAGCAGCACGCGGCGCCTGCGCCACCTGCACACATACACACAAGGTCAAGCATTGCTTGAGGTATGATGCTGCTTTCATCTGGAGCATAAATCCATTCTTTCTACGCAAAAGCATGTGCGGCAAGCACGCGGCGCCCGCGCCACCTGCACACATACACACAAAGCACAGACCAGCAGGTGTGGCAAGCGGGTGTGGGAAGCAGCATCACTGTACGGCAGGCAGCCATGGCCTGTACATGCGTGGCGCAGCAGCTCGCGGCGCCTGCGCCACCTGCACACATAACATACACACAAAAGCAGGAGCGGCAAGCAGGTTTGGCAAGATACATCGGGAAGCAGCATTAGATAACAGCAGGCAGCTGACTTGTTGTGCATCCCATGCTACACTGCATGTGTGATTGCAACTTCTGTTGTGGCGACCGTTGCCGGCTTGACGTATTGAATTGGCAGGCGTGGCTGCCGGGTTGATGGCGCTTCCCATATGCATGTGGCCAGGTGTCAGGCGCTTCCCATATGCATGTATCTGTTAGGGCTGATTAGCTTTCAGCACTGCTGCTGCGTTGTTGGGTAGTGCTGTGCTGCTGCTGCCTCACCATGCGCGTGATGTCTTCCTTCCCCTCCTCCTCAAGCTCAGGAATGTCCACCACCTGCAAAGCAGCAGCAGCAGCAGCAGCAGAAGAGCGAGCGCCAGGGGTTGAACAACACGCCATTTGCTGCAGCGCCACCAGTTGACACCCCGAGGTATGCAACTGAAAGTTGTGCCTGTGATGATAAACGCTGTTATTGCTGCACAAGCATGCACTGGACTTGCGAGTGATCTAGGCTCTTGAAACCAGCTTGCCGAGTCGGCTGCGCTGCCCTACTGATGTGCCAAGCTGCAGCTCACCCCCTCTACTGCCTTCTCGTCATACTTGCTGCGATGCTTGGCGTCCACTCTGTTTGCAGACATCAACATTGCAGCAGCGCAGAGCAGCAATAGGTGAGCATGTCATGTGTCATACGCCATTGCAACAATTGCCAGCACGAGCCGCAGGCAACACTGCTCAAACACAGAAGTACAGTAGGGCACAGTAGCGCAAATTGAGTGCCGAACAGTGGACTCACATCTCTTGCTGCTGCAGCTGCTCCTGTTTCCTGCGGGACACGCCTACGAACCACTGCTGCTGGCCAGAGCTGCCTGACTCATCATCTGTCCCTGGTGCCCCTGCCTGCAGATCAAAGCCCACACGCTTAGCTGGTGTACCTTGCTGCTGCTGCTGTGCGGGTGGCTGTGGCTGCTGTTGGCGCTCCTGCTGTCCGTAAGGTTGCCGCTGCTGCTGTTCCTGCAGCTGTTGTGGCTGTCGTTGTTGTTGCTGCCCTGACAGCTGCCGCTGGAACTGCTGCTGCTGATGTTCCTGCTGCCATTGCTGCTGGGCACTAGCTCCTGCTGCAGGCTCCTGCAGCAATTGAAAACACAGTACTGCTCTCAAACGCAGCAGCTACATGATGTGCACCCGATCTGTGTCGCTGGAGGCACATGAGAAGCGTTATACATGCACGCTGCACGAACAGGAAACACTTGAGCTAGCAAACCTAGAACGAAGCTGTGTTTGTCGTCTGCTGTTGCTAACATTGGGCACTCACCTGGTCTTGTGTGCTGCTGGCTGAAGGCTCTGTGATTGCAACACGCCTGCCAGCACGTCTGCCAGCCCTTGCTGCCTGCAAGCACGAGGGCTTAGTTTATTGGCAATTGAAACGACCTTCGCCACGGACCATTCTGCCAGTGCTGCAAGGCTCAAGCAGACGCCTTGCATCTACTGCTCTTGGTAGTGTACTGATACCCACCCGCATAGGGGAGAAACCCTCCTCCGTAGGAAGCGTAGGCTCCATGTTTATCTGTTCGTATGTATGTGATGCGTTCGCTCTCAACGTTCAGCGTTGCTTCACAGCTGCTTGGCGCCAAGCCCGGGTACCCCTCATAATAAAACGATCGCATACGATAACTGAGATGATGATGAGAAGCACACACGGATCGTTGAATGATGTGGGAAACGCCCTGCTTCGTGACGTGTGTTAGTGACTGAATCAGACTAGGGCTTTGACTCCATGACGATCCCGCCTGCAACACAGTGCACTGCAGCGCAGTTGTGGATGCAATGGACAGCAGCTGCAAGCCTCAGCCAAATCTGTGCCTGTGTCTTCCCTAGGAGCCGTTAAGGCTTGGGACACACTGGCCATATGGCCATGCATGGTGACTATGATGACAATGGCAGACCACTGCACATGCTATTACTTTTACATGCTTTGTGTTGCAGAAGTGCTCAGCAGACCTGAAGTGTATGCTCAGGGCGTTGATAATTCATGTTGGTTAGCCCCTGTTTATGTGAACAGCGTGATCACGCTGAGCTGTGCGATGGCAGAGCTTGCAGGAGCAGGAGCGTCATCACCACAGCTGTTTGAGTTGTCTCATTGATCAGCCAGCTACGCTGAATCTGCTGTGATGGATAAAGAAGCAAGTCTAACGAGATGCCATGCGGATGTGCTAGTGTGCAAGTGTGAAGTTCTGCTGGTGCTGCAGCCTGCAGCTAGCATGCCAGCAGTGCCTGACACGTCACCACCCTGGACCCTGGAGGTGTGACGTTGTGCAACTCAATTGCATAAGGGGGTACTGCCACTGCTGAGCTTGGACTCTAATTGCATTTTGCCAGCTTTACAGCTCACTTTCTTCGGCTATATCTCACGTACCCTCGCATCGCTTGTTTCCCTTCAGCTACGCGCCTGACTCCATTTGCTAGCACAGCGTAAGCATGCGAGCGTTGCAACCTGCAACTGGCCGTGGCATTCAGCCGCAGATCGTGCGCAAAGCTGCGAGCACCTCAGTTGCTGTCAGAGCAACACCTACAGCAGCAGCAGAGTCCAGCACGTACGCAAGCGGCCTTACGCCAGAGCTAGTATCCAAGTTTCGTGAAGATGGATACCTTGCACTTCCAGGCTTTGCCAGCAAGCAGCAAGTGGCAGCAATGATGCAGAGAGCTAATGAGCTGGTTGAGCAGTGGGACCCAGACATTGAGGCGCGCAGGTTTTCTGTGTTTACCACCAAGGAGGAGCAGTCCCATGCCAAGGTGGGTGGGATTGACGACGTGCTCCACGTTTCGTCAGCAGGGAGCAGGAGCGCAATGATGCAACATTGGTTGCCGCTGGCGCTGCTGCTGCTGCTGCTGCACCCAACATCAGTTTGCATCCAGCTTGCTGCATGTGTTGTCCTCGCAAGCCGCAACATGTCATGCATGTTTCGTGTTCTGCCAGTTTGGCAACAACCATTGTTGCTGCATTGAAGAGCATGCATGCTGGCGCACAGTGCAGGACTGGTGAGAAGTACCATCAGTGTATCTGCTGCCCCTGTTGCTTGTGCTTGCAGGACGCCTACTTCCTTGACTCTGCCAGCGAGATCAACTTTTTCTTTGAGGAGAAAGCCTTCAACGAGCAGGGGCAGCTGCAGACTCCCAAAGCACTTGCGGTCAACAAGATAGGCCATGCCATGCACGACTTGGACCCCGTGTTTAGCGCTTTCACACGCAGCCAGCCGGTGGCTGCTGTGGTGCGGAGCTTGGGCTTTCAGCGGCCGCTGCCTGTGCAGAGCATGTACATCTTCAAGCAACCTAGCATAGGAGGAGAAGTGGTGAGCGCTGTTCATGAAGAACATGCAGTGAGGTGTGTTATTGCCGCACCACAGGGACAGCAGCAGTTGCCGGGATGGTGCTGGATCAGGTGTGAACAGTGATAGAAGCGACAGTGCAGCTGGCGCTGTAGTCTGAAGTTTGTCAGCAGTGCGCAGCGGGGCAGCTGACGGTATCATTGCTAAAGTTACCTCCAGCAATGCCACCACATGTGTACAGCCACTGCGTACTTGCCCTATCGCCGCTTGCTTGTGCTAAACATTCACATGCTGTTCTGCATCACCCCACCCTGCCAACCCTGCAGAGCCCACACCAAGACAGCAGCTTCCTGTACACCGACCCCATGAGCTGTGTAGGGCTCTGGCTAGCATTAGAAGACGCCAACCGCTCCAACGGCTGCTTGTGGGGCTTGAAAGGCATCCACAAGCAAGGGCTGTCACGCAGATTCAAACGGCTGCCGCAGGGCGGTGTAGGGTTTGACGGGCCGGCACCTGACTGGAGCAGCCTGATGCCTGAGTTTGAGCCGATTGAGTGCACTGCAGGCACGTTGGTGCTGCTGCATGGGGAGAATGTGCACTACTCTGCAGAGAACACCTCGCCAGTGTCGCGGCATTCGTGGGCGCTGCATGTGGTGGAGAG
The DNA here is from genome assembly GCA_902809745.2 of Tetradesmus lagerheimii. Lineage (NCBI taxonomy): Eukaryota > Viridiplantae > Chlorophyta > Chlorophyceae > Sphaeropleales > Scenedesmaceae > Tetradesmus > Tetradesmus lagerheimii. The sequence goes on along the minus strand of CADDIJ020001440.1, from coordinate 46,147 downwards.
TGCGGCGCCGTATGCGTGGGCAGAGGATAATTGGGCACACAGGAAAGGCAACATGCCGTGGACTCCACTGTATGATGAGGCTGGCAGCAGCAGCAGTGTCGCTGTAAGGTAGTTGTGCTGTGCTCAGCACGCAGTGGTAGTGAGGGAAGTGTGTTACAGTGAGTGAAGAGGCGTGTGCATGTTGGATGTGCTTGACTGCAGTTGACTGCAGATCAGCTGGTCAGTAGGCAGTGATAGGAGAGTGAGTGCCAGCTGCAACGTGTTCAGGTTGCAGCTGACGTGTGGTTTTCTGGTGGGGTTTCTATAACGGATCGACATGTCCTGTACCATATTTGCCTACGCCAAGCTGCTTTCAAGCTGTTGGCCGGCACCCCTGTATACCCACTTCTGTGTTTGGATGGACTCTCATTCTGGGCTGCACTGTGTTGCGGCTGCAGTATTTACCTTTTTATTGTCAGGACAAGTATCGTTCTGCCAGGGCTTCGGAAGCAGCAGTTGTGCATGGTATCCTTCACTCCTCTTGGGTACTGCACCTCAACTGTCGAGTGGGGCCTTCTGACCCACAGATGGAAGATGTTGTTTCTGGGTCAATTCATTGACATCAGCCTGGTTGTGGAGCACATGAGGCAGGTTGTTGTTGAGCCTGCCAGTGCTGCAGCCTGCAGCGCTGGGTGACATGGGGTCTGGTCATGCTGAACATCCAGGATCTCCGCTGTGGCTGCAAATGGTGTAGCATGTCATGCCTCACGTGTATGAGGTCTGCCATTTGCTGCCTCGTGCTGCTGCTGGGACATCAGCACCAGCAGGCAGTGGACTCTGGTCCTGGGCAAAGACTGGCACTGCCAGGCAGCACATTTGTACTGGGCAGTGTTCGGGGTTTGGTGGTTGCCCTCCCAGGTCATGCGGACTGCATGTAATCAGCCATCTTCAACTGCATGCCTTTTATAGTCATCCCGTGTTTCGTTCTGTTGAAGTATCAGGCAGCACCCTAGCATACATAGCACGCACATTAGACACACCCACGATACGCCAGGCTACTGGCCTCCGGCCGTCCGGCAACCACGATCCTACACTTTTTATGAACTTGTATGGACTGCTACGACAGTGACGGGCTTCAATCCACTGGGTGTTTGTAATCAGTGCCTAGGCAAATGCCTGACTCGCACTGCTTGATTGTTGTTGGGTCAGATAGTCACACCTAGTTGATTTCGAGGGGTTGGACCCGCTATGTAAGGTGCTGCACGGCATCCCTGCTGTTTGTCAGACGGGAACAGCCACCCAGGGCCCTCGACTTATAGACGTTCCCCACAACAACCCAGCAGCAGATGGCTACTCCGGCATGGAAAAACTTGAAGGTATGTGCAATGACCATCAGCTGTATGATGATGAGCAGCTGTGCTAGGCCAAGGCAGCTTGCTAGAAGCCAGGACAGCAGCAGGCTGCAGGTTGCTGCGCACAGCACACAGCAGCAGCACACTGCATCTCGTAAGGACGCCAGGCTATATGGCTGTCAGGTCTTACAGCGATCTCCAGACCAGCTATCCCTTCATGCTGCAGCAGCAGTTCCTTTGCCATGCACAGACAGAACCTTCAGCACGTGTACTTTGTGGCAACCACAGCAACTGCATTCGCCTGTGATGCTATGCACCATCCTGCCCTACAAAAGGGGGCCCCCTCATAATGTATTGCCCTCGGCGCTACATCCCGGCGCACGAGCTATTGATAGAGCTTGGCAGGTGTTGTGCTTTCAGGATTTGCTTGACACCCTTTCGACTCCTGCTGCTGTTTCCTGCAGGGGATGCGGCGTGTGCAGGCAGAGTTCAAGCACCTGTCAGCCGACATCGAGTCAAACAAGGTTGACTTTATCCAGCAGCTGTCGCTTGCAGGAGACAACCTGCTGACGTGGCAGCTGAAGCTGCACAACTTTGACGATGACCTGCCAGGTGGCAAGCAGTTGAACCAGGACCTACGGCGCCTGCAGGCCATGTAAGCAGGTGGCTGTTGCTGTTGCTGTTGCTATTGAGTGCCAGGAGCCCCGCCAAGCAGCTGCACACTGTACAGCAGCGGCATGGGGCAAAGGGCACCGGTGTGTGTTGCAGCAGCAGTAACATGTGATTGGAATTGCCAGGTGACAAGCAAATGTCTCGGGGGTTTTGGCAGCCGCATTCTCCCTGAGTGGCCGCAGCTGCGCAACAGTGTGCTGCTGCAGCAGTTGCGTAGTGCATGCCACCATGCACATTACGAGTTCTCACAGCCCTCTCATCCAACTGAACTACATGTCTCACAGCCATCACATGTGTGCTGCTGCTGCTGCCAGGTATGGCCAGGACCACATCGTGATGCAAATTGAGTTCCCAAAGGACTACCCTCACCAGCCCTTCTTCATGCGTGTGGTGTCACCAAGGTAACTGGCCCAGCTCAAAGCAGATATCATTGCAGGACATGTGGACCGTGCAGCAGCAGCAGTGCCGAAATTCAACAGCACCAACAGCGGTAGTCATGGCATCGTACATGTGCATCCTGTTGAGCTGTTCGTTGATGTGCAGCGCTTTCGTGAAGCTACTGTGAGTACTGGTGCTGCATGCTCTAGTGCCGCACCCACAGCCATGCTGTTAGCATGCATCAACCACTGTACCTGACACGATTGTGGCACAAATCCGTGCAGGTGTGTGATGTACACATGCATGCTGTTAGCATTCATTACCCAACACACCTGACATGCTAGCGAGCCCCCATCTAGACATGTCTGTGCTGCATATCCTTGCATTGTATTTGCTATCGGCGTGTCCTGCAATCATCTTCATTCACACCATGGTGGCGTCCCTGCAGGTGCGTGATGTACACCGGCCACGTGACGGCTGGCGGCAGCATCTGCCTTGATGCGCTCACCTGCAGCAGTCGTGAAATTTACTTGTGACATAACATTCATGTGACATAACACTCCTGGTGCAATGGTGGCGTCCTTGTAGGTGTGTGATGTACACGGGCCACGTGACGGCTGGCGGCAGCATCTGCCTTGAGGCGCTCACCTGCAGCGGCACGCCTGGCTCCTGGCAGCCCGACTTCACCGTTGAGAGCCTGCTCAACGTCATCGTCGTCAACATGGTGCGCTTGGATACTATTTCATATTGGATACAACACTCAGTAGGTTGTTGTTGCTTTCATCACCATTGTGTGGTGCGGTCACCATAACATAACCAGTCACTGTGTTTGTTGCCTTCACTCAGATAGAAGGGTGCTGGGGGTCTGATGATATGTGCAGATGGTTGGTACACTTCACCGTGGAGAGTCTGCTCAACGTCATCGTCATCAACATGGTGCGTTGATCAGGTCACAACACTCAGTATGTTGATTGTTTTCTGTCATCAATCTGCCATCAACATGGTGTGGTTCTGTAACCATGTCATAACCAGTCAGTGTGTTTGTTGCTTCCAGTTGGATGGAAGGCTGTTGCGGGTTGGATGATATGTGCAGAGGGTTAATACACTTCACCATGGAGAGCCTGCGCAACATCATCATCATCAACATGGTGCGTTGATCGGTTACATACAACAATCAAACATAGCTGCTGCCGTAGCCGATTGTTGTGTTTGTTGTTTTCAGTGGGATTGAAGAGTGCTGGTGGTATGTGCAGAGGGTTGGTACACTTCACAGGGGAGAGCCTGCTGAACGTCATCGTCATCAACTTGGTGCGTGCCTGTAACTAGATGATGACCATGCACTGTGATTGTTGTTTCAATCATTGTCTTTGTCAATTGGAGTGCGGGGTGCTGGGGGTCTGGTGATATGTGCTGAGGGTTGGTACAAACTGCCGGTGGTTGGTGGCCTTGCGTGGCAGGCCGACTTGACAGTCAAGGGCATGTTCAGTGCATAGTGTGTGGTATGTTGACGATTTGGTGATATCTATGTGCTGGGTTTCAACATGTAATATCTCTTGAGGTTCGACATGCCACCTGCCAGCAACAACTGCCCCTGTGACTGCCCCTCATGTTTCACTCCTGCTGCTGCTGCTGCTGCTGGGTGTTGCAGATCGACTGCCCAGTCACTGTAGTGCAGACAGCAACAGGGCCAGGGGGCAGGTCAGGCCCTCTGCGCATCGTCTTCAACTGCTGAACTGCTCATAAGCGTCCCTCATGTTCTACTAATGCTGCTGCTGCTGCTGTAGGGTTTTGCAGAACGACTGCCCAGTCGCTGTGGTGCAGACAGCGACAGGGCCAGGGGGCAGGTCGGGCCCTCTGCACATCGACTTCAACTGCTCAACTGTCCCCAAGCGCCCCTCGCGTTCTGCTGCTGCTGCTGCTGCGGGGTGTTGCAGATCGACTGCCCAGTCACTGTAGTGCAGACGGCAACAGGGCCAGGGGGCAGGTCAGGCCCACTACGCATCGACTTCAACTGTCTAACTGTCCATAAGCACCCCTCATGTTTCACTACTGCTGCTGCTGCTGCTGCGGTTGGGTCTTGCAGATTGACTGTTTGACTGTTCACGACTGCCCCTCGTGTTTCACTACTGCTGCTGCTGCTGCTGCTGGGTGTTGCAGATCGACTGCCCGGTCACCGTAGTGCAGACAGCAACAGGGCCAGGGGGCAGGTCAGGCCCTCTGCGCATCGACTTCAACTGTGGCAACCCCACCCTCGGCTACAGCTCAGCCGAGGCACGCGCAGCATTCCATCGCACACTGGAGAACCATAGGCGCATGGGCTGGGGCTCCGCTGCTGCTGCTGCTGCTCCAGCTGGCCGTGCAGGAGGAGGTGCAGCATCATCTGCAGCAGCAGCAGCAGCAGCAGCGGCAGCAGCGGCGGCTGGTGGCAGTGGACACCGCGGCCTGGCGCCTCGTTTGGCTGCTGCGTTTACAGTGCTAGCCGCGGCAGCTGGCAGCTGCGGCGGCAGCAGCAGGCGCGCCGTTGGGACGCCACAAGCAGCAGCAGCAGCAGCTGGCGCGCAGAGTCCGAACAGGCGGCGAGGGCGCCATGCTGCTGCTCTTGCAGCAGCAGCAGCAGCAGCAGCGATTGGCAATGGCAATGACTCAGACGATTGCGCGGTTGCTGGTATGGTGTCTGGGCGGCAGAAGCGCCAAAAGACAGCAGCAGCAGCAGTGGCGCTGCCAGCAGCAAGGTCGGCTACATCTGATGTTATCGAGCTGTTAGATAGTGACGATGATGACAATACAGCAGCTGCATTTGCAGATGATGTGCAGCAGGACTTAAGTCAGCAGAATGCTGGAGCAGCAGCAGCAGCAGGTTCTGGCGGTGGAGCAGCAGCAGCAGCAGCAGCAGCAGGTGCAGCAGGCCGCAGTCAGCGGCAGCAGCTAGACCGGCGACAAAAGAATGCGCAGCAGCAGCGGGGACAAGACAAGCAGCGAGGCCAGTCAGCAGCTGTGATGCTGTGTAGTGATTCTGAGGACTCGCAGGATGATGTGGTGCTCTCGTTGCAGCAAGCGACCACGCGCAGGCAGCGCAGAAGTGCCGCAGCAGCAAACACTGGTGGCCAGCAGCATCAAAAGCAGCAGCGGCAGCGCGCAGCTAGGAGGCAGCCGCGTCAGGCAGATGATGTTGTAGTAATAGGCAGTCAGGATGACGATGATGTAGTGCTGGTGGGCTCACAACCAGCAGCAGCAGCAGCAGCTGGGGGTCCCTCACCAAATTCTCGGCGGCGACAAATGAGGCGGCAACAGCAGCAGCAACAGCAGCAGCAGGCACAGCAGGCAGCAATGCAGCGTCTGTACCAGGCGGGTCTGTACCGGCAGCAGCAGGCACAGCAGCAGCAGCAGCAGCAGCAGCAGCTAGGTGTGGTTGCAGCCGCTGGCGGTCCTCCTAGAGTACAGCTGCAGCTGGAATACCCTGGCAACTGGGATTTCAGCCAACCCATCCAACGAGACAGTAAGTATTGAGTGAGAGTAGTTACACATGGGTCCAGTCACCATCTCAGATTGTATGATCCTCCCCAATCGAACACACTGTACTTGCAGCAGTGTAGTCTGCATGCACTAGATGCTGATATATGTGTGCTTGCGGCTGTCAGTGCTTGCATGGGTGCGTGCGTGCCTTGGTGGGAGCTTGAATGTTTTGAACTGGCACCAGCACTTGCCAGGGGGCGACTTTGCTGACACACAGCCCATCCAGCCTATCCAAAGAGACAGTGGGACAGTGATTGAGCTAGCGAGGCTGCAGCATCTCATGTTATGTTTGGCGGTGCCTGCACCTGCTTATGTCAACAGCTCATGTCCTGCATACCCCATAACATCTGCCAGCTGTTTTGTTTTGCTGCTGCTGCAGCATTCCGGCTGGTGGAGCTGCCCCTGAATGGCCAGCAGCAGCAGCAGCAGCCTGCAGTGCCGTCGGACCCTCTGGAAGCTGCTGCAGCAGCGGCTCAGCTGAGCAGGGAGGATGTGCAGCTACTGATGAGCCAGGTGAGTTGGCAGTTGGTTACACTGTTTACAAGGGTGTTGCTGGTCTCACATGAGGCCTTGTATGTGTCGCCTGCTGAGACACGTTGGTTGTTTCGCTTGTGCACGGCTAATACGCATCTTCAATGGCCTTGATCGCTTTCTCCACACATTGTCTATGATGGTGGTGTGGAGGCGCATTGGGTGTCCGCATTGTCACACACCCTCCCTTGACACGGGTAGTATGTGCCACGTGTAGCTCAGTTCATACATTCACCGCGCCGCAGTGTGTGTTGCGCACTGCACGGCCTCGCGCGTGCAGATGCACTGGCCGCACTTATGTTAGCTGCCGAGGACGGCAGCTGCGTTGAGGATGCACCAATGCGGGCAACTGCTGTCAAAAGCATTGCCTGAACACACCATGTTTTGCAATCTCTACACACCCTGCAGGGCCTCGCGCGTGCAGATGCGCTGGCCGCACTTCTGCTGGCTGCTGAAGATGGCAGCTGCGTCGAAGATGCGCTGATGCGTGCAGCAACCTGCATGGACCTGGGAGGCTGTGCAAAGCTGTGGCGCGAGCAGCATGGCCCGCCTCCTGAGGTGGTGGATCTGCAGGATGATGCAGCAGCTGAGGACGCAGCACGGCAGGCGCAGCAGGAACGCGAGCGTCAGGTGCGCGGCGTGTGTGGGCTAGGACCCTTGAAGCAACTGTGCTGCTGCTGCTGGGGTTGTGTAATGCGTGTGGAGAGTGCTGCCCAAAGAGTTCAGCATGGGCATGGTCACGGGGCGTACGGCATAGGTTTCCACCCCAAGCTGTGGAGGGAGCAGCACGGCCCTCACCCAGGGGTGGTGGACTTGCAGGATGATGCAGCAGCTGCGGACGCAGCACGGCAGGCGCAGCAGGAACGGGAGCGGCAGTGTGTGGTGTAGAAGCTACCCTGATGCAAACCGTCACAGTTGAACTGTAAGCTACTGCTGCTGCTGGGGTTGTGTAATGCGTTGTGCAGAGAGTGCTGCCCGGGAAATTCAGCTGGAACGCGAGCGCCAGGTGTGTGGTATTGAACCTCGATGCCAATTGACACAGGTGAAGTGCGTGTTAGTGCTGCTGCTGTGGGTGTGCAATGCGTTGTGTTGAGAGTGCTGCCCAATGATTTTAGATGCTGCGGATCCAGATCAATCTCAACACTCTGTTTTGCTTGTTGTATATATACATATATGTATGCTGCGTCGCAGGCTGCGGAGGCTGCGCGGCTGCTGGCTGAGGAGGTGGAGCAGGTGCTTTATTGGATCTATTCATTCTTCGATCAATTCATATTGAAATGAATCAGCCATCTATGTGTCGCTTGGTCTGCTTTGCTGTGTTGCAGGCTACAGATGCTGCGCAGTAAATACTGCCGGAGAAGGTGGAGTAGGTTTCTCTGCGGATTAACATAAATCTGAACCTCTTTGTGTTGCTTTGTGCTTGCTGTGCTGCAGGCTGCGGAGGCTGCGCGGGTGCTGGCTGAGGTGGAGCAGGTGCTTCCTGTGGAACTAAATCATTGTCAACCACACCTGTGGTGCCTGTGTGTTTGCTGTGCTGCAGGCTGCGGAGGCTGCACGGGTACTGGCTGAGGAGGTTGAGCAGGTGCTGTCTTTGAGTCTTCACCAATCTTAGATCGACCTTTTATATAAATACCTCTTAGCCATGTCTGCATTGTTTTGTGTATGCTGTGCTGCAGGCTGCGGAGGCTGCGCGTGTGCTTGCTGAGGAGATGCAGCAGGTGCTGTCTGCCGATAATAACTTGTCACCACCGCTGAGTTGCTTGTGTCTGCTGTGCTGTGTTGCAGGCTGCAAAGGCTGCGTGGGTACTGGCTGAGGAGGTTGAGCAGGTGCTTTATTTTGATCTATTCATATCAAATGGTCCATCTGAAGTGGATTAGCCATTACTGTGATGCTTGTGTCTGCTTTCCTGGTTCGCAGGCTGCAGAGGCTGCGCGTGTGGTGGCTGAGGAGGTGGAGCAGGTGCTGTCTGCGGATCTATATTATTGTCAACCACCTCTGGATTGCTTTTTGTATATGCTGTGCTGCAGGCTGCAGAGGCTGCGCGGTTGCAGGCTGAGGAGGTGGAGCAGGTGCCTTTTTCATTTTTTTCATAAACCTTAGATTAGGCTTTTATCTGTATATCTCTCAGCCATGTCTGCATTTTTGTGTGTATGCTGTGTTGCAGGCTGCAGAGGCTGCGCGGTTGCTGGCTGAGGAGGTGGAGCAGGTGTTGGCGCACCTTGACGCAACAGGCGGCACAGCAGTCAACAGGTCAAAGGTGCGTATGGCGTTCACTGCAGATGGGTGCATTTGTGGTCGAGCAGCAGGTGCTGTCATGATGTCTCTTGCATGCCTGTACATGGCGGCAGCTGTTCATCTGCAGCAGCTCTGGCACTGGTCGGGTACTCACCGCTGGTGTTTTGAATGTGGACCTTATCCATGGCCCCCTGTTGCTAGATGCACGTGTCATTGGTTGATGATGGTGCTGATGTGGTGTGTTGTGTGGCGCGTGCAGGTGCTGCGCATTGAGCGCGTGCAGAACGCCAAGCTGTGGCGGCGTTACTGCCTCAAGCGCGACGAGCTGGTGGACGCACGCGGTGAAGCAGGTGGGCTGCTTCTTGGCGGCTGTCGTGAATTACGACGGAGCAACCGTGTTCTGAAGAGTGTAGTACTGGCTAGTCGTGGCAGTATTATTATATATTAACGTGCAGGGAGCAGCTGCCAAGTGTTGCATCAGGCAGGTTGACCTGGCAGAGGTCGTAGGAGCCAGTGGGACTGATGCAGCGGCAGCTGCCTGTCTCCTGTTGTTTTGCTGATGGTGGCTGCTGTCGCAAAGCAGGTGCCAAACTAACGAAGCGTTTGCTTGCGTATACACATCCTCACTGTGCCGAAACCTCACTGCAGCAGGTCAGCACCAACAGTGTGGAGCTGCAGACATGATGACATGCATATGCGGCTTCCGCCTCCGCTGCAGGTGTGATTGTTGGCTGACGTGAAGTGTGTGGTTGCTGCAGGTGTGAATGAGCGGCTGCTGTTCCATGGCACCAGTCCAGGTGAGCCGTCTGCGCTGCCAGCTGCCTTGGATATGCACAGATCCAGATAGATTTAAACAGATCCAGATAGGAACAGACAGATCCAGACAGATCCAGGTAGAGTCACATGCATCCAGATACTGGAATGTCCTGCACTGAGCAGGGCCGCGTCACCAAGTGTAGTATCGGCTTTGTGGACACTGTGCACTGGCTTGGCGCATATGGCACAAACACTTGCGACAGCATCTGCTCTTCCAGCTGCTGGGGTTTAGCTGGCTAGGCGCATATATGGCGCTAGGCACGATGCAGCGATGGCTGCACTTCCTGGGCATCGTTATGCTGTCTTCATGTATCTGCCGTCACACACACGGTGCATGCAAGACGTCATGGGCGAATGGCGCATGAGGTTGGAGAAGCTCAACCTCTTTCTCAAACCTGACTGTTCTATGCTGCGCTGCTCCTTCCCCCGTGCAGCCACTGTGGACTTGATTGCGCAGAATGGCTTTGACTTCCGGCTCTCTCAGGTGGCAGCCTACGGCAACGGCCTCTACTTTGCAGGTGGGTGGCCTGGAGCTGTGAAATGCACAGAGATTCTATATTTACAAGCAGCAGCTCTTTAGCAGAAAAGCAAGCAGAGCCACCCAACCCTGCATGCAAGGCTGCTCACACATGCAACTCTGTCGGAGCAGAACAATGCACGAAGATGATGTACGTGATCTGCCTTTGGGAAGTGCTGTTTGCTTGGGGAAGATTGCGCACTGTGTTGCTGGGTTGTTTATTCTTACTGCATGTTGTGTGTAGGGCCATGCAACCACCAGATTGGCGCACAAGCTTCATGCTGTTGCTCAGGTGTTCCCGTGTTGCTGCTCTGCTGTGCCTGCCTGCAGATCACAGCGCCACCGCCTGGGGCTACTGCCAGAAGCAGGATGCAGCAAACCTGGCAGCAGCAGCACGCGGAGTTGTGGGCGGCCACATGTCCCACTGGGCCCCACCCCCTCCCCCTCCTCCCCCTGCTGTTGGCGCTATGCTAGGTGGACCATGGCCCGGCATGATGGCAGCAGCAGCGATGACGGCAGCAGCAGGGGTGTGGCTGCCGGGAGGTATGCCACCTAACGGCCTGCCGCTGCCCACTGGAGCTGTAGCACTACCTGCTGTAGCTGTGCGGGGTGTTGCGAAGCGGAGCAAGCGTGCGTTGGCAGCAGCAGCAGTGGCCGCACAGCAGCAGCAGCAGCAGCACCATCAGGGACGCGTGCTGAAGATGGTGGTGGCACGTGCTGCACTTGGGCGTCAGACGCAAGGCAGCAGCGGCATGCGGAAACCCCCTGATGGATACGACAGCGTAAACAGTGGCAGCACGCAGGTGCCAGGGGTGAATGTGAGTATGGGTGGTGGCTGGGGCGTTGGCGGGGGTAGAGGCAGGGGCAAACAGCAGCAGCAGCAGCAGCAGCAGCTGTACTTCTGCCATGTCGTGTTTGACAACGATGTGGCGTATCCGGAGTATGTCATCACGCTGCGACCCTGAAGGTGTCGTGTATGGTTTGGTTTCAGCAATGTGTATGTTGTGAAAGCTGGCCATGGGAGTGCTTGCTTTGTACTGCTGCTGCAGGGTAGCAGTTGCAGTGGGATGACTGCCGGCGCTGCAATGATTGTTTGTATTTCAGCGTAGTATAGGCGCATTATCTGAAGTATTAACATCAAGATACTGTCATCTGGTAGCTGTACAGTCCTGGTGCAGCCATGGGACTGCCAGTACTAGTGCCAAGTTCAATAAGCTTGTGACAGTCATGACCGTCGTGCATAAAACGGCGTAATATACGCGCATTCAGATTGCGATTGTCACAGGTCCGACAGAGGTACGCTTGTATGGGCGATGTAAAACGGACGAGACACTACCACTTCTGGACAGTGGCTGAGAAGTGGCGTGTCCCACTCTACCACCCGGGCCTCGACCTTCCGACCAACCGAGACGTACCGTGTCCCACTTTACCACCCGGAAAACCTATGTAAGCACATGAATATGCAGTCAGTTCAGCGCAAGCGATTGGTTGTGCACCCATTGGCAGTTTTGAAATTGCTGCACACGTACCAATACCAACCTTGAAACCGGCACACAAGCTTGATCACAGGCCGCGTGTTTCAATACTGCAGTATGAGAAGCGGAAATCAGTATTTGCTGTTGATCGCAGCTGTATTGCTGTGCTGCAGCAGTGCAGCACTCGCCCTGCCTGAGACGGGCCTCGATGCCGCTGGAGGTGGGTTCTGCTCACTAGCCGGAGGCAGGCGGACAGTGGGCAGCTGTGTGGGACGGATGCCACGCGGAGCGCTGGAGAACTTCACCATTGCGTTCCATCAAATCATGCAGCAACTCCGTCTCTGCTACAGGTTGCTACGCGCACGTATGCAAAGGACGTCTGACCGCACTGGATGGATGGATGGTTACCACCTGGACTTCGCACTACCGCCCTGTTCGGCGATGTTCAGCGTGGAACGGTGGATCGCAATTCATCAAAAATAAACATCAGCAATTTTACACTACATCGCTTGAGCATCACGGCTGGCGTATCAACCAGCACCTGCACTGTGCATACGCTGCTGCAGCACTACAGCTGTACATCTTGCTGCCAGGGGCTACAGCAGGGGCTGCTGCAGCAAGATCCTGGCAGCAGATGATGTCAGCAGCAGGTCAACAAAAGGGATGTCAACAGGAACATTTATCACCAATGCTGGACGTGTACAACAGCAAGTTGCCAGGTGCAGACACGCAGCATCTGTCCAACGCAGCTGGCAGGCATGTGCTGGCATGTGCAGGTGTGCACATGTGCCAGAGTAAGCGCAACACAGCAGCAGCCGTACATCTGGGAACGACCAGTCATGTCTATAGCATAGTATCAAGCAAAAATTGACTGCATGCTGGCCGCAGATGCCAACGTGCTACACAGCGGACCAACATGCATGCCAATCTGTGCTGTGCAGCACACCTGCACAGGCTACAGCAGCTCGCATTCACACACTGAAACATAAATCATCTCCTAGTGCTGAGCAGCAGAACGAGCTGCAAGAAGGCTGGCGTCTGAATGCCAGATGCGAGGTGGCCATGCAACACACGCGCATCTGAATTGCTTGCTACATATGAACAAATGAACACGGGCCACAACGCAATGGAGCTGCTAACCAAGGCTGCAATGGCTTAGATCAACGCGTAAAATGTTGCAATTCACTCTGCAAAAACTGGACATGTGTGGTGTGCAGTGCATAGTCACTGCCACAACAACGATCAACAAGTGCCACAACCACAAGTCACCAACCAACTGAACAGCAACATAACAAGAAAAACGCGGCCACAACCAATGGCACGCCGCGGCACATATAATGCCCTGTCCCATATTCACCATGCCAGGAGCAGACCTTCAAGCTACGACCACCGCCAGCAGCATACAACAATCCCTGAGGACAACAAGAAGAACAGCCCAAGAAACAAGAAGAACAAGCCCTTTGAAAGCGGTGCATGCGTGAGCGTTTGTCGTGGTGCAAAAATGCAGTGCAGGCTGGCTATATCCAGCCAAGGACTGCAACACTCAGAGATTCTGCAAGCCATTACAAAATGCAGCTGCTCTGTCAGCACATGCAGTTACTCGCTGGCAGCCGCTACTGCAGCACTAGGCAACAGTTGCTGGGACACTAGCCAGAACTCACGCATCCAGGTCAATGCATTCCTCTTCCTCATCATCATCATCCTCATCTCCACCCTCATGGTCGCTGCTGTTGATGTCAGCATCACTATTGCCCTGCAAAATGTCAGACGCATCCTGTTGCTGCGCTGCTGCTGCTGCTGTGGAGGTTGCCCTCTTCCTGCGCTTGGCGGCAGGCGCTGCCTGCGTGTCTGAGGCATCATCTAATGATTCGGAGCCATATTCAAACTCAGCATCCCGTTTCTTGGTCCTCTGTCTGCGTGCTCTGTCACTCATTCCCGCTGTTGTTGACACTAGAGCAGACTTGATGCCCGAGGTCGCAATTGCTGCATATGCCACATTGGTCTTTCACAAGAAAGTCTTGACTGCTGTTCAGAGTCGCTGCATGCTTGTTATAAAGGTGCTTTGAAGTGCACTGTCACCTGTTAGTGTTTACGCTGGCAGCCGGAAGACTGCATGAGGGCGTAAGAACGCAGATGGAAATAGGTAAGGCTGTGTTTAATGGCTTACGGGGGTGTTTGAGCTCTGCAGCCTCAGCGAACCCCTCAGAACCCCTTGTCAACACTGGCCGGAAGGGGGTCACACTCCGTCTGACATCCGCCCACCAGTCACACCTGTCCGCCTAGTGTGCAGAACTAGTGGTTCTGCTCGAACTTGCCTTGCGCACTGCAACGGCGATGTATGATACCTGTTTTTAAGTTTATTTGCTGGGTTGCTCTTGCGTTGGTCGCTATGATGACCCCGTGTCGGTCAACCTTCCACCTTCCATGTCGCTCCCCTGCAGGTGTCGCCCCTGGTGGGGCACTAATGGCCGCTAGCAAGTGCGTCTGCCCCAGAGGTTACCGCCAAGCCATGAATATGGACGTTTGCGCCTGCAGTGAGACACTTCAGCACAGTGGGACTGCTTTCGATTTGCAATCACTGGCCTGTAGTACGCAGTGCCACAGGTCCCATGCTGGTGTGGATGCTGGCCATGTTGTCATTTGACAGGTACATGTCAGCAGTGGGTGTTCATGCATCAAGAGTGAGCATTGGTCGCCAATTCAGACTGCTGTCTCCTGTGCGCAGCAGCAGCAGCGGAAGCAGAAGCAGCGCTGCTAGCTGGAAGCAGCGACAGGAGCATTGCTCCAATGATCACTTCATCTGATTGATAGAAAAGAACGACACACCTCGCCAGTACCTGTCCAACATCAAACCCTCACACTTCTTCTGCCTAATTGTCTGCTAGTGACTTGCAACTGCAGAGTGTGATACTGGCTTCCAAGGCACACGCACTGCTAACGCCAAGCAATGCACCCTGATGTACCCCGGATCTACCACAGATGACGCCTCCTGCAAGTGTGTCCGGTGCATTGGCCGCACAACAAGCGGAGGAGGCTTCATGAATGAGTCATCATGCCTTCCCCCCACCACTGCAAATGGTGAGCTGCTGGCAGCAGTGTTGATGAGTGGCCATGGCAAGAGTGCTGTACATCTTGCAGACACAGTGGCAGCATAAGCACTGCAGCCTAAGCTGTGTTGAGCAGATCAATACAGGATGGTTTGCACGATTGCGCATTGCCCTGTGTGCTTGTGTTTACCCCATGTGTGGCGTGCGCTATGTGTTCAAGACAGCAAAGGTCAAGGATCAAACCTGACTGGCCGTGCTGCTGCTGCTGCTGCTGTGCTATCTGCTGCTGTTGCATCACTGCCTCTGCTGCTGCCAGGTGGTGGAGTGTCTGCGGCACAGACAGGTAAGAGGCATGAAAAACGTCCGCAGCGCAGCTGCTTAGCATTGTTGCAGCAGTTGACCTTGCTATCCAGTGTCACTGGGACTCTCCTAGCCACTCTGTAGAGGAGGAAGTGCACTTCTACTGCCACGCATGCCCATTGTCGCCTTCCAGCAGACTTTGTCACCTGAAGCTCAAGTGCGGCAGCGACATGTGGTGTGTCCCCAAATACTTGCAGGCACCATCGTTCGTTACAACGCGCAGTGTGGTGGCAGGGGCAGCACCGTTGTGGGTGGCCTCCCTGGATGCGGCACAGCTGGCCGCGAGTGTTGGGATGCACCTTGGACCGGCGTGAGGTGTACGTCCGGCACCGTTTGCGTCCGCAGCAATGAGTGGTGAATGGAGAGATGCTGAAGTCAGAAATTGTTACAGATGGGTGTTTGTTTGCAGCTGACATGCGCATGCAACACAGTCGCAGGTGCATGCTGGGTTGATGTGCGACAAGCAGCAAGCACGGATCCAGCGGGCACAGCAGTTCCACCCCTTGCAGTACTTGTCATGCGCAGCGCACGTGTTGTCGAGGACAGGTGTGTGCACTGCTAGTGGCATCCCAAGATGTTCCAGCAGCAGGTGCCCAACATTTGCATGTGCAAGCCCCTAGTAGCGCTGTAGGCGGCTAGCGCACGAAGGGTCTTCAATCATTTGGTGTTCACCTGCCGCCCTTGCTCTGCTGCTTCCTGTCCTGCAGGTGGTGGTTCTGCAACTGGGGTTCAAGTGAGTTTCCTGCAGGCTGCATGTATTGAGATCCTGGACCCTGCTAGGCAGCGCATGTCTTTTGCATTGTTTCATGAACAGCACGCTACCTGTCGCTGCTGCACGGTCAACAATCACGTCTCTGCAGCGCTACATGATGCCATCACGAATGTAACATGTACGATTCTGCCAGTCTCAATTTCGATACTGCGCGAACCACACTCTTTATTGCTGACTAAGGTACAACCAGCAGCGTCAATGCGTGCAGAGCATGTCTTGCTGACAATGCCGGTTGTGCCAACTGCCTCAGAATAGTCACCTCACGCAGCAGAACGGTCTGGTGCTTTGTCTCCCTCCCATCAATTTGCAGCCAGCACAACGCCAGTTGTCATCCCGGCTTGGGCCCAGTGTGGTGGCAGGAGCACAACAACAACCAATGGTCTGCCCGGCTGCTTCAGTACCAACCCACTTCGCGAGTGCCGTGACGCTGCTTGGAGTGGCACAGTGTGCGTTACTGGTCACACCTGCCAGCGTGACAATGAGTGGTGGTGGGGATGCAAGCCAAGCTCCACAGGTGAGATTCGGCTGCTGTGTGTGTTATGTAACACGTTCCTTTGCTACTTTTATGACAAGCACTGTACAGCACATGTGCCAGCACAATTGACGACGCACTTCTACATGTGGGGTTTCATAATGATCTAGGGTACCAAGACCATCATGGTCAACAGCTGGCGCTGAGCACTGATTGTTTTCAACGTGGCGTCTAGCAGCTCGTGTTCACATTTGCATCCTTGCTGCTGCTGCTGCTGCAGTGGACCCTTGTGCTGGCCGCACCTGCAGCGGCCGTGGCACCTGTGTGAACGGAGTGTGCCAGTGCCAGGCTGGCTGGACAGGCACCAACTGCGAGACAGCCGTAGTCACAGGTGAGTTGCCCTGGATCTGCTGCTGCCTCAGCCTGCAACAGCCTGACAGGCATCAAGCAATACAGTGTGCTGTGCATGCAGTGTATTGCGTGCAGATGTGACTGCAGTATGCCACAACCCAGATGCAGCAATCGCATGAGGCCTGACGAACAGCCAGACGCAAGCTCCGATGTGGCCAAGTTGCCAGCTAAATGCATGGTGCACTGGGGAAGCCATCTATCATAACTCGCATGCAGGTGTGACAGTGGTGGCACAGTGCCCACATGGTGTGCACATCACTTCCGACATGTGACACTGGTGTTGCGGCTGAATGCTGCCTCTGCAGACCTTTGTGCTGGCCGCACCTGCAGCGGCCGTGGCACCTGTGTGAACGGAGTGTGCCAGTGCCAGGCTGGCTGGACAGGCACCAACTGCGAAACTGCAATGTCCACACCGCCTACTGGTGAGCCCCAACATCCTGCTGACTGCCACTCTCAGTCAACACTGCCACTCTCAGGCAACACTGCCACTCTCAGTCAACACTGGGTTTTGTGTAATGTCCAACGTAAAATGTCATTGTGCGCATTTGCCAGGCCCTGGTGCCCGGGGCGTGCTGAAGCATGGGCCAGGCTGGCCAGGGGGATCCTTACTCTGCGAAACGGTGTAGCACCATCATGGCAACTTGTTTTTGCTGGGCAGCATGTTGCTGAGCAGCGCTTGCGCGCGGATGCAAGTAACACTTGTCGGCGGCAGTTTGGTGCAGTCAACGCGTGATCCACTGCTCTCTGTTGCAATCCTGTCACTAATCTTGCCGCTGATGTGAAAGTGCAGCAGTCACTACGGTACTACAGCAGAGAAACATGCAGAGACACCCTACTTCTGCAAGCAAGGCTGATGTTGCTGCTGGCTGTTGTATTTACCCGTGCAGGCGGCTGCCCCGCTGGCTGGAAGTCTGCTGTCAGCAACATCTACGACAGCTGGCCATTCCCCAACTCACACGAATGGTGAGCACCCAGCAGCTGCTCTTCTTGAAGTACTGCAGCAGCTGTTGCTGCTGCCAGAGTAATGCTGAAAGCCACTTGTGCATTCCGCCAGTTTTGCTGTGAGGCAAGCCTTTGTAAACCAAACTGCTAGCACATGTGTACACATACCTGCCAGGGAACAGCGTATTGCTGTCATCCTGATATTGATGTTATCATCAAGGCAACAGAGCAGTATGTACCAGCCATCTACACCCCTGCACCCAACCAGCGTATCCCTTCCACGATTGCCGAGCCAACATTGTCATGTAACAACATCACCATGTCATCAATCCCTGTCGTATGACATTTCATGCTCGCAGGAACAACTACAAAGGCGGCACCCATTCAGGCCAGTTCTCAGACCTGTGGGCCTACCAAGGACACCCGGCCCAACGTGCACAAGTGCAGGTCTCCACAGCCCGCTGCAGCACATCTGACACGACTTGCCAGAGCCGCGCAATGCCAAACGCCGCGCAGTGGCGCTGGACAGAGGCCGCAGTTGGCCGCATGATGATGGCGTCTGTGCCTAGGAGAGAGCCACAGGGCGAGCAGCTGATTAG
The DNA here is from genome assembly GCA_902809745.2 of Tetradesmus lagerheimii. Taxonomy (NCBI): domain Eukaryota; kingdom Viridiplantae; phylum Chlorophyta; class Chlorophyceae; order Sphaeropleales; family Scenedesmaceae; genus Tetradesmus; species Tetradesmus lagerheimii. The sequence continues at coordinate 28,075 of CADDIJ020001440.1, read as the reverse complement.
CCGCAAGATCCGCGTGTTGGATCCTGCAACTAGCCGTCAGGTGCTGGTCAATGCACTCGACACGTGCGGTGATTGGGACTGCACCGGCTGCTGCACTCGCAATGCAAACAGTGGCGTGCTGATTGATCTGGAGAAGAATGCTGCGCGAGCTCTGTTTGGGTTCACAGAGACCCTGAACACGGTCTCGTACGCGAGCGGCGTTGCAGCGTACTCCAACCCATCTGGGCGCATGTTTGATGTGAGCAACATCCGGAGTGCAACCGTCAACAAGGCAATCTGCTACCAGGTGAGTTGAGACGTTGTTCTTGACTCGAGCTAAGAACAGCACTGTAGTACTGTAGCTGCAGCTGTAGCTTCCTGGCGTGGATGCTTTTGTTGGTGGCGGCTGCTGTTGGCAACATCATGGTCCAGCATGGCAGTTGTTACCTTGACATGTTGAGCATGTCATCGGCAGTTGATTGCGTAGTTGCCGGCTTCCTCACAACAACTGGTGGGACGCCTGCTCTTGCTGCAGGCACTGTCTGCATCCACTGTATGCATTGTACATGTTTTGTGCTTCACATACCAGCATCAACTGCTCCTGCGCTGCTGCTGCTTCCTTCAGGTGACCACCATCCCAGCTACCACCACCAGAGATGCCAACGGTGTCCCCACGGATGTTAACGGCAATGCCCTGGTGTTCTAAGGTGCCAGGACCGCCTTCAAACCAACGTGCCAGGCATTCCTTGATTACTTGGTGTTGCGCTACAAGAAGTCTGACACAGCAGGTTACTGTAATACAGCAACAGTATGCAGCGATGTCTGCGATCCTAGGTTTAGAGCAGAGTGCTCGAAACATCCAGACTATTGAGATAGAGTGAGGTTAGCGTGCTTGCAACGCAACAGATGTCGTCTGATAGTATGCAATCAGCTGGTGAACAGCCTGTGTGCAGGTGGAGTCATATATAATGCATCGCCGCCGCACACTTGTCTGAAATTGATTCTTCACTTGCGCTGCTGTCAGGCGTAAGATGCAATGTATATACGCATGCTAGCCTGGCTCTGAGAGCAAGGCCCTTGCACAGCGTGTCAGCTGGCTGTGGTTTGAATGCATAGTCACCAGAACCCACTTCAAAGCAGCATATATATAGCAGTACTGTGATCAAGCATCTGAATGCCAGTTGTGTGCATGGTAGGGAGTAGAGTGACGTTGACTGGCTCTCTCTATAGCAGCTACAGCAGTAGTTTACAGCTGCAGAAGCCCTGTGCAGAGCCAGTCTAGCTAGCTCTGGTAGGCTTTAAGGCCACATGTGTGCAGCGCTGTGCAGCGCAAACTTGGTCCGTGGATTACGACAGTGTAAGTTGCAACAAGAGTCGCGGTGAACACATGTGGGCATTGTGAACACTCTCAGCAACATACCCGCAATGACCGATATGTCATTGTTGCTGAAGGGATACGTCTGGGTGGAGTGTCTGACCGTGGTGTAGCCGGCGGAAACACAACCGTTGTCGAAGGACGCCGCGGATTCTCGTTTTATTTCATAATAATATATTATGTAGTTAGTTTGCATGTTTGAGGGGTCGCCGGGCTGCTGCTGTTGCCGCGATCGCTTGATGTCCTGCAGCTGCGGCGTCAGCACGGCAGCGCATCAAGCCGCGTCAACCCTCACATAAATGCTGACGTTAGATTGTTCGCAGCGTCCACGATATACGTGAGGTTCCTGCTGTTGCATGGTTCGCGCGGAGCTTGCCACGTCAGCATGACGTGTCAGCAGCCACCCCTGTACAGGGGGCGGGTTGCCACCTGCCGTCGGAGGATGTTGTTGTGGATGCCTAAAACACAAAACCTACTACATTTTGGCTATATAAGCGGTGCGAGTGCTCACAGGCAGACGTAATACAGTGCAATGCCCGCTGCTGAGCAGCGTAAGCTCAGCCACCTTCCAGTGGGCAAGCGGGCGCTGGGTGTGCAGGCCGTGGCCTCGTTAACATATCTGGCTCTGCATGTTTGGCGCCGAACATTTGGCTGTCAATTGCAATAGATGCCTGTCAGCATCAGCAGTTGCTTACCAACGTTACTTACATGCTGCTGCGGGACGTTAAACACGTGGCGCAGTGGTGATGACGGACGAACAGTGGCCGAAAGGTTGCAGGTTCGATTCTGAGCCTAAGCAGTATGTCCCTGGACTCAGGGATACAGTCGGCGAAAGCCGAAGGAAGGATGCTGCTAATGTCCTCGCGACTCTCCGCAGGACTCCGTCGATTGCTGGCTATATACACACCGGCCCTGCTAGGTATGCAGTCCACCGTATGGGGTGATTCCCACATGCTGCCTAGAAAGGGGTGTAAGGGTCTGGGTGGTCTACCTTACACCGAAAATAGAGAGAATAATCAGTCTGCTTTCCGCCTCCCCAGTGGGTGAGGCGCGGTTGCCGATGCCGAAAGGTATGGCTTACAAGGATTGATTATTATTATTACTTACATGCTGCTGCAGCTCAGTCAGGTTCCATTGTGCAGGGCTGCATTGGTGCGGTTGCCGTACCATATCACCGCGTTCCTACTGTGTCGCTAGCAATAACAGCACCTGTTGCAGCACTGCCAGCAGCAATACGCATCACATTGGCAGGATCCTAATCAGCAGCCGGTGCCTGATCCATGCTGTCGCTGACAATGTGGCATATTTCTCTTGGCAATTAGGCATTCAACGCCCTGTCAAAGGGCAGGCAAAATGTGCTGGCGCTGTCAGCAGGTTGTGTTTGAATGCCGAACTTTGACAGTACTGGCAGGACCATTGGTGTTTTTTTGCAGAAGCCCCAAGCATTGCATGAAAGTATGATGTTTGCTTTTACCTGGAGTCCATGGTCCACCTAAAACGTTCACTTCACAGCTGTTCAGCTAGCGTGAAGTTGCCGGTGGAGGCCGCAGGCCTGCTAGCTAGCACGGTTAGTTGCAGCTGCTTTGGCGGTCATGAAGAGCATGCAGTACTGGTGACAATACAAGTTCGGTGCCGAACCAGTTGGTTGATTGCAATTCATGCCTGTCAGCATAAGCAGCGCTGATCAGCGTGAAATACATGCTACTGCAGGCTGCAGGCCGCCCCAGTCGGGTTGCACCAAGCCAGCGTGAGCTAACAGCCAGCAAGTACTTCGGCTGCTGCGTTGGTTTGATGCGGTTGCCGTACCATAACAGCGTTCCTATTGTGTCGCTAGCAATAGCAGCAGCTCCTGCAGCACTGCCAGCAGCAATACGCATCGCGTTGGCAGGATGAAACTCAGCACCCGGTGCCTGAACCATGCTGCTGCTGGCAATGTGGCATATGCCTCTTCGCGATTTGGCATCCAAAGCCCAGGGCTGACAGGGCCTGTCAAAGTGAAGGGCAGGCAAAGTGTGCTGGCGTTTTCAGCAGGTAGTTTAAAATGCCAAATTATGACAGTAATGGCAGTACCTATTAGCAGAAGCCCCAAGCACTGCCTTACATCATGTTTGATGAGCAAAAGCAAGTGATGTACGCTTGTGTGATTCATTGTGCTGCAGCCTGCCTTATCTTGCATGTACGCACTGCTGTGAACTGCTCAGCACGGTGCCTGGTGGATGTATAACACGTTGCAGCTCAACTGCTCAGCTGTGCGTTATAATTGTGCCAACAATTAAATGCACTGTCTGCATTCCACTTACTGTGACACAGTACATTCCTTACAGTACTCTGCCTCAACTCAGTAACATACTGAGTGCAAGGCTTGCAATGTGGATGTATAGTGAACGGTGATGTACCTTTCATGATGGTAGTGCCAGTTCACTGCGTGAACCAATTCATGCCCGTCGCCAATAAGCCCCCTCTAAAATAAGCAAGGGCTGTGTATCAGCGTGAGTTACATCAATGGACTACTGCAGGCTGTTGACTTGCATCTGTGTTGCTAGCGATAGCAGCAGCTGCTGCAGCAGCAGCATGCGCAGCAGTACGCAACGCGTGGCATGGTGCATCCCAGCAGCCAGTGCTTGAACCATGAGCCACAATGTGGCATAATTTTATTGGTGATTCGAGTTTCAACAAGCGGGCAAAGTGTGCTGTCAGCAGACGATGTCAGCAGGCTGTTAAAAGAGCGGATTTAGATTAGACGGATCCTGCGTAGCTACAGTGTGAACATGACACAGCACTGCCTGCTGCTGTTTTCATACCAGTGCATGGGTTATATCTGCTGTCCTGCCTTGAATAAGCCTTGCACATCTCACCAGCTTACCACCCTCTCCTGAGAGCCAGCAGCTGGGATCACCCTGATGTCACAAGCTGCTGGATGCTGCTTTTAGATGTCAAGCGCCTTGAGTTCCGTGAAGTCATTGCGGCTTTCGCTTCAGCGACTTGTTTTGGTCTGGACAGGAGGCACCTGGTGCACCTGATCCCACAGTGTCATGACAGGGGCTGTCGCCGGCGACGGTTTACCGCAAAGAGGTGTGCGTGAACCCAGCCCACCTGTGAACTCCAGATCTTGCGACTTTAATAGCACTGGTCAGTTGCTAGCGCTTGTGGCGTCCGCCGGATTGGGTGCACCCAATAGCCACGTGGGTGTGGTACTGCTCGAGAACCCTAGTGTGCCAGACAGCAATGTTCCCTGATGAACACCTGAAGTTGAGTGAATCAAGTGTCACCAAATTAAGTGCATGATTGTTGGCGATGGGTGGCTGCGCGTCAGGGAAACATGACCCGCAAGCTCGATGCTTTGCCTGCTTCCACATCCAGTAGTTGAAAGGAAACCACAGTAGTGTGAAAGTCCAGCTTACAAACCGTGCTACGGTTTTTAGTGTGATTGCAAGGGCGCTGGCTGCAGCAACGTTCAGCAGCTGCCAAGTTCATCAGGCACCAGCAGGCCCGCTTCTGTCTACGTGCCAGGCATCCGTCAATCTACGTCAGCAGCCATCAGCAGAAACAGAAACAGAAACAGAAAAACCGTGTGATGCAGCCTTTCGATGCGTTGACACCAGGCTTCGCCATGGAGAACTATGGCAGCAACCTGCACCTGCAGCAGCAACCTGGCTACTATGCCCAGCAGTGCTTACAAAACTCACCAGCAGACGCGTGCCTACGACCAACAGGACACCTGAATGCACCATATGGCATCACGCCAACCCCATACTACACCCCTATCAAGTCAAACGCGCCATGGAGCCAGTGCTTTGCACAGCAGCAGCAGGCAGCGGCAGCAGATGTCACAGCGCTCACTGCCAGATTTGCTGCATCGTTCGGGCCATCGTTGCAACACCAATCCTGTCCACAAGCAACAGCAGGATTTGCAGGTCTCTACAACGATGTGTCATCCCCATTTGCCTCGCCAGTACCCGTAGCAGCAACAAAGTCCAGCACAACAAGCAACCAGTACCTATCCCCCTGGGATCCTCCAAGCAGCCCTCTGGTCAACATGACGTATGGCGCTGGGTATGACAACACCGCGCTGACTGGAACAGCAACACTACCACCTGCATCAACAAACCCTGCAACCACAGCAGCAGCAGCGGCTGCAGAGGCTGCAAGCGCAGCAGCAAACGCTCGGCAGGGCGCCAGTGGATACAGCAACCTCCCGTCTCCACGCGACCTGCAGGAGTTTGGGTTTTCAGGAGGCTCTATACCATCAACGGTGAACAGCAAGTTTGATTGGCAGCCCCAGGCTATCAAGGCATCCCTGCCTGGTCACCTAGCGCCACCATCTCCTGCTGCATACCCAGACAACCGCTACAATAAGCAGCAGCAGGTGAGGCAGAGCACAAGGGTGAAAGACACAAGTCCACAGGCACCTTGTTGTGCCAATGATTCCATCATTATGTCCTCTCAGGAGTCTCACTTACTCAGAGTGCATGTACAACGCCTGTCCATGTGCAGTGTGCAGATGTTTGACTTCATCAGCACAGCTGCTGCTCTGTGTGTAGTGTACTTGTACTGTCCCTGCCTGCGCAGAAGTGCTCAGAATGCTCCCTGCTCATGCCCGTGCTTCTGCTGTCTGCCATGATTCATGCAACCCTTTGCAGTTAGCCACCAACACCAACAAGACAAGTGCAAGGCAACTGCTTTCAGAGCTGCAAGCTTCCCAACAGTACAGACAACCAGTCAACCCACAAGCAGTGCAACCACCGCAAGATGCGCAGTCTACAGTGGCAATTCTGCAGGCAGAGCTGTCGGCTGCACGGCAGCAAGCTGGGCTAGAGTGTGGCTCTGCGGTTTGGGCTCGTCAGCAGGTCAAGGATCTGTCGAAGCAGCTGCAGGAGGCACGGGAGCAGGTTGCACAGCATGGAAGGGATGTAGAAGAGTCAAAGCAGAAGGCAGCAGCGGCCAGTCAGCAGATGCGGGCGTTGGGAGAGGTCAATGCTGCGTTGCAGGCCCGTCTGCAGGAAGCTGCTGCTGCTGCTGCTGCGTCCGCAGCAGCCTCTAAGGCTGAGGCAGCTGAATGGATGATGCAGCTGAAGCAGGATGCCGAAAAGTGTGAGCAGCAGGCTGCAGAGGCTGATAAGCAGGTTAAGGTCCTGCAGGAGATCAATGCTGCATTGCAGGGGCGCTTGCAGGAAGCTGCTGCTGCTGCTGCTGCAGCAGCTGCTGCTAAGGCGGATGCAGCTGCAGAGAAGGCGGCAGATGGCAGGAGGAGCAACGTTGAGAGGAGTGTGAAGGCAAGGGCTTGGGTGCAGCAGCAGGTGGCAGAGCTGCGGTGCAGCGCTGTGCAGCTGCAGAGGCAGCTGGATGAGGCCAACTTCAAGGTGGGTTGCCTGGGCCCAGGGTTTGGTGGTTGTGTAGATGCCTGTCCTTCTGTTTGATGTGGAGGATTACGTCAGGCTGCATATGCTGGTTGCTGTTTGAAGATGCTGGGTTGTTGGCATCTTACAGTACTACCGCCTGCCTGCTGGCACTTGAGCTCACAGAACATGACCTCTGTCTAGTTTCTTTTCATCTGTATTGGGGTGTACGTGGTCCGGCTTGACAATGCGTATGCTCCTGCTGCAGCAGCTGACACCCATGTTTGTCTGCCTGCCATACCCCGTGATAGGGTCTGACCATGTCCTGCATATGAGCTGTTCTGTTGTCCTGCCCTTTGCAGTTTACATAGCTAACGGGCGTTTTCAAACAAGCACATAAATGTCCTGCTGAAGATGCTGGGTCCCTGGCACGCTGCGCTGTGCTCGGTCACATATCTCAATCGTCCTGCTGCAACTTTGCTGCAACCTTTGCTGCTGTTTGCAGTTTGAGGACCTGAAGGCCACCTCCGACAAGCGCATCGCATCACCTTCCTGCTGCAGCAGCTGGCAGCCGCCACCAGGCAGCTCGTTAGCGCACGCACAGCAGCACGCAGCGACAGCTCCACGCCACCTCCACCACCGCCACCACACACCAGCGACACAGCAGCAGCCAGCAGCGGCAGCAAGCCGAGTGCAGGTCTGTTGAGCACTTCGCAGCAGTCGGGGCTGGCACCAGAGACGGTGCAGCGCTACGTTGACAAGTTTGCAGAGATGCCAGGTCAGCTGCGGCAGCTGGAGAGTGCGATGAAGTCAGCAGCAGGTCCAACAGTCAGCAGGAAGCAGTGCAGGAGGCAGGCTCGGTCTGCTGGGCCTGACATGCCTACGCTGCTTGCAGGGCAGCAGCTGGCAAGCTTGTACGGCAGGATTGCGCAGCAGGTTGACCACTTGGTGCATGTGTTGGAGGCCCTGCCGACAGAGCCAGGCGACGGTCCAGGGGATGAGGATGCAGGTCAGGGCGGCACCAGCAACAGCACCAAGAGTGCTGGCAAGAAGAGAAATGCTGGTGCTGGAAGCAGGGGTGCACGTGTTGGTGGTGTTGGTGGTGGCGTGACTGCTGCTGAGGTGACCAGCAGCAGTGTAAGCCAGCAGCAAGGAGCAGAGGCAGGTGGAGGTGCAGGTGGCAGCGGCACTGACGGCAGCGCAGGTATGCCAGCGCAGGTGGCAGCTGCAGCTGCAATAGGTGCAGCGAAGGCGCATGAAGCATCAGTGCAGCCTGCTGCTGTTGCAGCAGCTGCCGCTGCGGAGCCTGGCAGGGTGAAGGCCCCCCCTGCGGCTGACATTGCTGGAGTACTTGCGCCTCTCAAAGGAGTGTGAATCAGGTCAGGAGCCCGGGTCCATGGCTGGTCTTATCGGAGTAGCAGCAGCAGCAGTAGTGGCAGCCGGCAAGGGCGTTTCAGCATGATTGGGGCGCAAGAGTTGACAGGGTCATGAAATGGTGCTGTGCCACATCATATGCCTTGTCTTGCTGCTATGGGAGTAGGAGGCAGCTGGTGCGTATGTGCTGTACAACACATGTGGATGGCAGCAGCAAGCGGCATAGCTGATGGTAGGATGTGTGTCAATGACTGAGCGTGAACTGAATGGCCTGGTTTTTATGTACAATCGACAAGCTGGATGTGTTGACTTCAGGACAGCATGTCAGTGGTTCGTGTACGTGTATGTTGTTGGTTGCAGAGCTCAGCTTTGGATGCCACTGGAATCACTTCTAGTGGTGCAAGTGAGTCGAGAAGCAGGGAGTCTGTGCAGAGTGCGCCACGCATCATGCTTGCAGCTGCTTAGCTCTGATTCACAGCACATGTTGGTTGCGTTATGCGGCATTTGTGCCTTTGTGTTGGTGTGATGCCGTGTTGTGTGGCTTGGCTGGCGGCCGCAGTTTTGTCAGCTCGCTTGCAAGCAGTCCCTGCAGAACAGCCTGGATTTTGCGCGCCTTAATGTCCCCCCAAGAGTCTGTGCCTGGTCACGTATGCATGCGCGGCATGCAGCTGGTGTTTCGTGGTTTGGCTGTTGAGTTGTTGTTGATGTAGCACAGGACTACAGCTGTGTGCATGAAAAAGGCCCGGCATTAAAGTAGGGGTGTACAGCAATATCACCGATCATCATCATCATCATGTTACCCATTAAGCCATAGCATCAACGCCATATATCAATATCACCGATGTCTGGAATCCGTCAAGCTTTGAGGATACATGATTCCCAAATAATTACACTGTGCTGACAGCCGTCCTGCCTGGCAGTGCCAGTGTATGCCAACCCCACAGCCAGTCAATTGTCTTCCAACGTACAGATGACAAAAGCCAAGCGGAGCACTCATTCTGAGATGATAATCAGTTGTGGAACTTCCATCCCTCTAGGCGTTATACTGTCGCAGCAACCATGCGCATGCATGCTGACATCGCAACAGCCAATTCTGATGCCATCAGCAGTACTTGCACAACTGTGCGCACGGTATGCATCAGCCGCTCAATTGCCCAGCTAAGTAGTTCATCAACATGCGCTGATCAGCTCTCATGCTGGTACGGTACCAGCATGTATCAAGCGCTGTATCAGCCCTACTGCCGAACGACCCTCACTGCTGAATGGCAGCACCTGCGGGTGCACCTGCAGCACTTGCAACCCCAGCTGCTACCGCTTCTGCAGCTGCTGCCTGATCACTACCAGCACCTGCTGCTACGCCAGCTGCAGCTGGCGCCACCTGCTGCTGCTGCGTAACACCTACTGCTGCCATCCCTCTGCTGCCTACACCAGCTCTACGCGCGTTGTCCAACCAGCCCAGCACATTGCTTGCTAAGTTCTTCAGCTCAGAGCTGCTGCTGTTTGAAATCCCGCTGCCAACTTGAGCACCACAGGGAGTCACATGGCTCCCCTGCAGCAGCAGCGCCTGCAGGCCTGGCAAACCAGGCTGCTGCTGCTGCTGCCAGCCCTGCTGCTGCTGCTGAAGCTGCTGCAGCTGCTGCAGCACTTTGTCTATGTCAATGTCTTCATCGATGGAACTCCAAGCATCTACTACGGCTTCTGCATCTGCTTGTGATGCAGAACCAGCTGCAGCTGCCGCTGCTGCTACTGAAGCCCCCGCTGCTGTGCTGTCTCCACTACTGCTGCTGCTGAGCTTGTTGATGCGTGCAGTGAGTATCTGCTGCATCTCAGGCGTCTCGTCAAAGTTGTCATTTTCAAACTGCACCAGCAGCGTAGCAGGGCAGCTGTAGCCTGCTGCAATGAGCGCACGAGACTCTTCGGGAGTGGGACGGAAGTCTGTCAGACCATCACCAACCTGCAGCACCAGCACCAGCAGCAACGTGCGGGAGTGAATGCAGTTGTGGTTGGGATCAAGTGTGTGACCAAGCAGCAAGGGTGGCCTTGCAGACATGCAAGCTGCACGTGAAAGCTTACATAGCAACGCAAGAGGTGCAGTGCTGATGAGGTACATTACGTTGGTGCTACTGCACAATGCATGCTACTGACATTGTGGTCGTACGAAGAGCACGACTACGCCTGACTGACGCAGCATGAGTCACCCAGGCATGCCACGTACCTCGTTGATTACAGACGACAGCTGCTCAAGTGCAGGTGCCGCTCCCGCCAGCAGCTGCCGCTGCTCCAATGACAGTACTGGCGCAGTTGCAGCAGCAGCAACCAGCACCTGCTGTGCTGTTAGCTGCAGCAGACCAGGCGATGCACGGCCACTGCTGCTGCTGCTGCTGTTGCTGCCTGATTCCTCTGTGCTAGACATGCTGCGTGCTGCTTGCACTGTTGGTTGAAGGCCTTCAAGAAAGCCTGGGATAGGGATGGCGTCTGACACTTGCCTGCAGCAGCAGCAGGCGGCGGCTGCACTTAGCAATAGCAAAAGCCCAGGAGAAAGAAGGGCAGTTCCACGTGCAGTCTGTGTGCGCGCATACACAGTCGCTCAGCGCACACGCATATCAACAATGTGAGCCGTAAATCATCATACATGACGGCTGGCAAACCTCCTGTCTGAACATGCAACCAAGTACAGTGCCCAGGCAGAGGAGGACTGTGGCATTCACAGGTGTGTTATATATATACATATCACATTGGCCTGTGTTGCCCTGGCTCTAAACTGCTAGTCAGCAATGCCAGCAGTGCACCATGGCTGTGGCCACGCAACACACGCAAAAAACATATGCCAATGGAGTGAACAGCACCACCACATCACACTACTGCTCACCACATCACGCCATTGCTGAGTCACTCACAGGTTGTTGTAGCTGATGATAACATTAGCCTGTGTTGCCCCTGGCTTCAGACTGCCAATCAGCAGCTGCAGCAGCGCGCCGTTGCTGTGGCCACGCAAATAACACAAATAGCATATGCCAGTGCGGTGAATGGGAAAACCACATCACACAACTGCTGAGTCACTCACAGGTTGTTGTAGCTGATGATAACATTGGCCTGTGTTGCCCCTGGCTCCAGACTGCCAATCAGCAGCTGCAGCAGCGCGCCATTGCTGTGGCCAACTCCAAAGCAGGGCGCCTTTGAAGGCACCAGGTAGCTGCGGCCGCTGCTGCGAAGTTCTGACACGCTGTCTAGGAACGTCTTGCGGACGGCTTTGGCACATTGGTCGTGCCGGAACGTGACTGTAGCGGGGTGGGCAATCAGGGGTTGGAGGTGGGAATACATGTCAGATGTGGTTTGACGTTGTTTACATATGTAAACAGAAACGGAAGCACACACACATGCTGTGACAATGACAGTGCAGATCATGCTTCTGCCCATGCGCCACAGAGCATCAAAACAGCAGGAGCAGCAGAAGTCCTACGAATCTAGCTCACCTGCATACGGTGTGGCAATGGTTGCATATCAATCGCTGCAGACACCAAACTGTAGTAGCAGGACATAAGATCTTTGCACAGCAGCAAAACAGGGGGATCTGTACGAAGTTTGATGATGAAGCTCACCTGCGTATGGTGTGGCAATGGTTGTGTAGCCTGCATCAGCCAGCAACTCAATAAAGTCGTTGTACAGCAGCTGCGGTGCTGCCCCTGCGAATGCACCCCCAAGGAAGTGTATGACACCGTTGACACGTGCAGCACGTGGGTGCGCCACCCATGCCTTGCTGCCCTCCTGCAAAGGCACAGACAAATTCAGAGTGTGTTGAGCACTGAAGCAGCCTCACGCAAGCTATGTGAATGGGGCGGCGTATGAATGAGGCAGTTTGAGGCACAAGACAACGGGACATGCGAGCTGAGCACGGCCATGAAGCAAGACCAGCACGTGTTTACGTGTTTCTGGACACGCTTGAGGGCGTCTGACTTGATGTACGATGTTCAACATATGCCAGGACAGGCGCACCCTTCTCCCCCGCCAAGAACAGCAAACTGACCCTGCTGCATGTAACAGCATGCCAGGGCACCGCGTCATCTGTGTATATATAGTCGCTCACCAGCTGTCTCCACACCACGCTGGCATTGCAGTGGAGCTTGCTGGTGCGGCTGCGTGCTGCTGCTGCTGCATGTGCTGGATGATGTCTGGTGCTGCTGCTGACCTGACGACGTTGCAGGCTGCAGCAGCAGGGGCAGACACTTGGACTTATTTACCCCAGTGGATGTAACACACTGTAAGGCACGTATTGTTCAAGCACATGTGCACACAGCTCTGCTCAGATAAATATGCCTGCAGTGCTGCCGTAGTGGCCTGCAGCTGGCAGTGTGTGGTGGTCAGCGCCACCATTGGACGTGTCCTGCTGATGACTGCCAAGCCGCTAGCTGCTCACCAGGTAGCTTGCATGGCGTCCTGTGAAACGAGGTTTCTACCCCAGGCAGTGGTGAGCTGCTAACAAGCAGGGCCAGTAGTAGTGCCTCAGCAGTGTGTGAGTTGCTGTGCCACAGGTTGTCCAAGTTTACAACGACCGCGTGCAGGTCTGTGCAGGCTCTCACATGCTAATCAGGGCCGGTGCACCAGTGAGATCGAGCTCATGCTGCCAAACACGGACCACAGGCAACTTGCCAGAACCCCACCAGACATGGCATGTAGCAGAAGGGTGCTGTGACGCATTGGCTGCTGTTGGTTTTCATTGATTTCATGTAACGTCGACCTGAAGTTGAGTCCAGGTTGAGCTGCTGCTGAGGGCAAGCGTGCTGCGATCAACTGGTTGATGCACTAGAAGACAGCCAGGGTGTTACAAAATGAATGAAATCCACCGCATCAACCCTCCTACATCTGTTGTGCTGAACGAGCGCAAGTATCCGGTCATCACCAACGAGCCCACTTGGTCGCAGATATGTAAGCCTTCTTTGGCCCTTGTGCACTGAAATAGGCTTTTACGGTGGTATCAACTCACTGACGTGCGTGTATATGCAGTTGCTGGCCTCAGATCAGAGGACTACAAGCTGCTGCTCCAGTCGACTGCCATTGGTGCTCCCATTGGCTACTGGATTGGTGAGCAACAGCAAGAGCAGCAGAGACCCTTGCTAGTGGCTGGGATGCTACTGGCTTGAATGCTCGGGGAACTGCAGCTGTAGGGTGATGACGCTGTAGCAGCGTGTCAGATGCTTGTGTCACTTGGTCGCTGAAGCTGCTGCCGCTGCTGCTGACCACTGTAGCCATGTTGTCTGCTCTCATTTGTATGCAGGAGCCAAGAGCCACAGCACACGTCAGGGCATGATTGTGGGCATGCTGATGTGCGGCGGTGCAGGATTGGCGCAAGTAGTACAAGTATCGGCAGGTAAGCAGCAGCTCACAAGACGGAAATATGCGCAGTTGTGTGTGTTGCTAGCCATTTGCTAGAACAAACACCAAATGCCCCCAGGCTCGAGCAGTACAGATTGCAGTGCATACTGATGACTCTGTCAAGGCCTTGTCTCTGTACATATGTATGGTGGTGTCACAGCAGCGTGTCAGTGCTTGGACTGGCAACCTCACGACACGTCCAGGTTGCCTAGTTGAACTGCGCAGCAAGTGCATGCAAACAATATCTGGACGCTGATGTTTTGTTGCTTTGCATTGGGGTTCTGCGCTGCAGCGCGCTTGCTGGGTGTGTTGGAGAACGGACCAGAGTACAAGGAATTTGTAGAGCGGCCTGGCAAGTAACTGCAGCAGCAAGAGAGGCAGGAGCAGCAGCAGCAGAATCAGAACCAAACCACACACAAACAGGAGCAATTTCTTGCCGATGTGCCCGTGTATGCAGCGCCGGCAGTAGTCAGTTGCTGCGTTATCACTACGGTGCAGCGCTGCCATAGCAGCTGACAGGCCGTGCTCTTCTAGTTGCACGTTTTGTGATGCAGCAGCAGCAAGTTTTACTGCAGCAGCTGCCGCACGTCAGGCGTGATGATATGAACATCCCTAGGTGCTTCAGCTTGTGCGATATCAGATGGCGGTGATGGTATTGCAGCTGGCGCAGCAGTCCAACTGCACAGCCACCTGAGCTTCAAGCTTGAATGCAGCAGGTACTGCACACGATTAAGCAGCAGCCATACTAACGGTACTGTGATCAGCACCACCATCATCAACTTGATTGTTGTCAACTTGATGATGGTGGTGCTGATCACAGTACCGTTAGTATGGCTGCTGCTTGATCGTGTGCAGTACCTGTTGCATTCAAAGCTCCGCGTGCTGAGTACTGTCAGGGTTCAAGAGGACTCAGCATGTGGCATTCTCTGCGTCAGCTGCAGCTGTGTTGATATGCGAAGCAGGCCGTGCTATGGCACAAAGAGGCATGCATGTACAGCTGTCAGCGCTATATGCTGATCAGTAGTCACAGCTAGTTCTGCGGTGGCTGAGTATGCAACTGTGATGTTTGCTTGTTGCAATCACTGTTGAGTTAACCAACATCTGATTCCGAAGAAGAAGAGGTTTGTTACAGGGGTGGGCAAGCTATCGCCCTAGAGCGAGTCACTTGCCCCTCTTTCAGCTCACATATCATGAGAACCCGATAGCAAGCCACAAGATTCAACCAAAGTAAAACTCCAAGAAGAAGAAGAGGGGTTACACGGTGTGCACAGGCAACTACGTTGCAACGAACACCCGAAAATCTGGAACGTCGCAGATGACTCAGCAAAACAGGCTGTCACTCAAGGAGACTCACCCCAGAAAGTCTCTCTGTGTGTGTAACTTGACATATGGCCTTGCAGGCAAAGCCGTCAGTCACAGCACACGCAGTGTTGATGCTAAACAAAGGCAACAAAGGACTAGTGTAAACAGTGTCAGTGACAGCAAGCTGCACTCCAGAGAGAGAGAGAGGTCTGTTACAGGGGTGGGCAAGCTATCGCCCTAGAGCGAGTCACTTGCCCCTCTTTCAGCTCACATATCATGAGAACCCGATAGCAAGCCACAAGATGCAACCAAAGTAAAACTCCAGAGGCATCTTGCAGCCCCTACCTCCCCATAAACCAACAAGCACATGCAGTGCAGCATGTGCGAAGTGCAGCCCGAAAAGCAGCAGGGTGCTCAAAGCACAGGGCACAAAACGCACAGGGGAAGGCAGGCATGGTCCAAACAGCAAGCGGGATGCACAATGGTGCTGCTTACCATAGGTGTTTGGCATGATTGCACCGAGGCACCGCTGTACACACCAGACTGCAGCAAGCAGGAGCACGCGGGACCGACAGGAGACATTGCATGCGGCATGCAAACTAAGGTGCTACTGCTTCTGCAACCCTCATGGCTGGCAAGCATAGCAGCACGCATTGCGACACACAGAGCTGAAAAATCAAGCACAGTGACACACGACATGCAACATGGCCTCGCCAGAAAGTGGAAACCGGACAACTACGGACAGCACAGCATGTAAAAGCAGGAAGGTCAACCAGAGCGGGGCGCCAGTACAATGCGCAGCTGTGCTGGATCAGAACGCAAAAACGGGTGATCTCCAGGCACCGCAACACGCCAATGAGCCGGCGCAGCCTCCATTGCCACAAAATCAGCAAGCAACTCCCAAAACCGCAAAACCGCCTGCTGCTTCGCCTCCTGTAACACCTGCGCTATCAGTTGCTGTCGCTGTTGTAACTCCAGAGAGAGAGGTCTGTTACAGGGGTGGGCAAGCTATCGCCCTAGAGCGAGTCACTTGCCCCTCTTTCAGCTCACATATCATGAGAACCCGATAGCAAGCCACAAGATGCAACCAAAGTAAAACTCCAGAGGCATCTTGCAGCCCCTACCTCCCCATAAACCAACAAGTACATGCAGTGCAGCATGTGCGAAGTGCAGCCCGAAAAGCAGCAGGCAGAAGAAGAGGGGTTACACGGTGTGCACAGGCAACTACGTTGCAACGAACACCCGAAAATCTGGAACGTCGCAGATGACTCAGCAAAACAGGCTGTCACTCAAGGAGCAGCAGGCCGAGAGAGAGGTCTGTTACAGGGGTGGGCAAGCTATCGCCCTAGAGCGAGTCACTTGCCCCTCTTTCAGCTCACATATCATGAGAACCCGATAGCAAGCCACAAGATGCAACCAAAGTAAAACTCCAGAGGCATCTTGCAGCCCCTACCTCCCCATAAACCAACAAGTACATGCAGTGCAGCATGTGCGAAGTGCAGCCCGAAAAGCAGCAGGGTGCTCAAAGCACAGGGCACAAAACGCACAGGGGAAGGCAGGCATGGTCCAAACAGCAAGCGGGATGCACAATGGTGCTGCTTACCATAGGTGTTTGGCATGATTGCACCAAGGCATGATTGCACCAAGGCACCGCTGTACACACCAGACTGCAGCAAGCAGGAGCACGCGGGACCGATAGGAGACATTGCATGCGGCATGCAAACTAAGGTGCTACTGCTTCTGCAACCCTCATGGCTGGCAAGCATAGCAGCACGCATTGCGACACACAGAGCTGAAAAATCAAGCACAGTGACACACGACATGCAACATGGCCTTGCCAGAAAGTGGAAACCGGACAACTACAGAAGAAGAGGGGTTACACGGTGTGCACAGGCAACTACGTTGCAACGAACACCCGAAAATCTGGAACGTCGCAGATGACTCAGCAAAACAGGCTGTCACTCAAGGAGACTCACCCCAGAAAGTCTCTCGGACAACTACAGCCAGCGGCCGGCAGCATGCCGTGCACTGCACATATGGGATTCATATGTGTCCGGCGGGACGTTAAACACGTGGCGCAGTGGTGATGACGGACGAACAGTGGCCGAAAGGTTGCAGGTTCGATTCTGAGCCTAAGCAGTATGTCTCTGGACTCAGGGATACAGTCGGCGAAAGCCGAAGGAAGGATGCTGCTAATGTCCTCGCGACCCTCCGCAGGACTCCGTCGATTGCTGGCTATATACACACCGGCCCTGCTAGGTATGCAGTCCACCGTATGGGGTGATTCCCACATGCTGCCTAGGAAGGGGTGTAAGGGTCTGGGTGGTCTACCTTACACCGAAAATAGAGAGAATAATCAGTCTGCTTTCCGCCTCCCCAGTGGGTGAGGCGCGGTTGCCGATGCCGAAAGGTATGGCTTACAAGGATTGATTATTATTATATGGGATTCATACATCATGCATACGGTAACCTTACATGGAGCATGTTGATCCACACTTGCCAGGCCTACTGCGGCCCGGGGGACTGCCAAACCGTTGTCGAGGGATGTACATTAGGTAGAGTGAACGGATGTAGGCGGATCCTGGACTCCAGGTAAAAGCAACAACATACCTCGATGCAAAGCTTATGTATGTACATTATGCACAAGCAGCTGGCAGCCCAGCCGCTAGTAGTAAAGGAATGTAGCGGTACTGGAAGGCACATGCACGCAAGTAGACCAGATGAACACCCCCTGCACACGCCACTGGTGACACTGCTCATTCAGACTCCATACACAC
The DNA here is from genome assembly GCA_902809745.2 of Tetradesmus lagerheimii. NCBI lineage: Eukaryota > Viridiplantae > Chlorophyta > Chlorophyceae > Sphaeropleales > Scenedesmaceae > Tetradesmus > Tetradesmus lagerheimii. The sequence goes on along the minus strand of CADDIJ020001440.1, from coordinate 10,562 downwards.
AGGTACACGCAACTGTCTGAACTTCAGTAGTACTGATTCCTGCACCCTCCGGAGGGTGCATGCAGGGGTGGGAGGATCCTCCCGGACTGCAGCAACTCCATCACCGTACAACAACAGCAAACAACCACATCACCGTACGCGCTCGCTGCTGCCGAGGCTGCATGCCCCAATCTTTGAGATGATCCCTGCTGCAGTTTGCAGCAGCAGCTAGCTGGGGTCTGGCAGCCCAGCTGCCAGCAGCTCTTGCACCCTCTCCAGCAGCTGCATCACTGTTGGCCGCTGGCTGTGCTCTGCGGCAAGGCACAGCGTGACCAGGGAGTGCAGCTCTTGCGGGTAGCGCAGCGCTGGGGGCTTAGGCCAGGAGATGCGGCAGCTGCGAGTGCAGGCAGACACGATGTAAGGTGTTGAGGCAGTCAGTTGGCTGCAGACTTTGTGCAGACGTGAGTTCTTGTCAGGCAGGCCAGGGGTGACCACAGCTAAATGAATGAGTGAATGAGCTACGCTTGGTGTGTTCATACTTAACACCCGCGTAAGCTAAGGAAGGGGACGTGCGTGACGATGGGAGACCCCACACGCCTTCACGGCCCCCACCATGACCACAGCTAATGACAGCTGGCAGACCATACTGGCATGTGTTATGTTGTGTTACTTAGTGTCGTTGGCGGCAAATGACTGCACATGCATCACCAAGGTGCGCGAGCTGCAGCTGTTGGGTGCACTCACTTCATTACTGCCAGGGCTAAGCTGGCCCCCTGGTCTACTGCTTGCTGAAAGGGAGAAGCCCCGTACATGATCGCGTACCTGCATGCACACATGCGTAGCGGCAAGCAGACACCGCTGATTCTTAGGCCCCACCACAAAGCAGATGCAGATTGCAGCGCGAGGAGCGAGGGCCGGCAAACAGCAAGCTGAGCTTTGCTTGCAAGCACCATACGTCCATGCGGCTGTCTAGTTTGCAATGGCTTGTACAAGTTGTACAGTGCATGGTAATGACACAGCACACAGATGCAGCATGGCTGAAGGACACAGGCACAGCAATGAGCATGGCAGCATCAGGCGTTCAGCAGCACACAGATGCAGCAACGGTCCTGGCAGGACCCTCACAGTGTGCAGCCCAGCGCGCAAACGTCCATGCCATGAAGCCTGATGAAGGGTGAAGAGCCGGAAACACGTTGCCTCCTGATGTAATCATACTGAAGAAGAACCAACACTAGAACTGTACTCTAACAGTAGCTGTAACCAGCCGAACGACAATCTTGCTTTCTGTATTGCACTCACAGTGTGCAGCCCAGGGCCCAAACGTCGATGCGTCCATCCAGCGTGCAGTGGCTGGGCACGTCAAAGAGCTCAGGGGCACGGAAGGTGGCGGTGCAGTGTGCCTGCAATATATGACATGATGAGCTACGCGTGATGTGTGTACACCAAAAGGATGTGATGACGAGCACACCTTGAATCTATGCGCCTGCACAATAACCAGCAGCGAGCACAGCATGAGCAATGCAGCATCACGCCGCCTGTCGCGGCTGGCGACATGCTCTTGCATCATCAAGCATGCGCCAAAAGCATCAAGCCTGCCTGTCACGGCCGGCGACATGCTTCTCCATCGTCAGTTTGAGCATGGGACAGAACCGTACATTTTCAGACATGGCTGCAGGTATGCAGCGTGCCTGGGCCGGCACTTGTTGTAGTACAAGACATATCTACGTGTGCTGTGCACCACCACCACGCCACTCATCATGCGGTCCATGCCACGGTATAAGCAGCAAAGTACCGAATATACTGCTTCCCCTACCCACAGATGGCAACGTGCATAACCTCCAGCCTCCATGGCAGGGGGTAGGCGAGAGTTCCGGAACATTATATTATATAACCGAGGTTCTATTTTCCGGCCCTGCCTGCTGCTCTCCGTTAAATCCGCTGCCTGACAAGAGCATAGAAACTTGTAACTTGTAACTTGTAACCTCCAGGCTCACCTCTGCATCTTCCTGCACTGTCAGCGCTGCTGCTCTGCTGCCTATCTGTATCGGCACAGCCCTGGCGCTGCCAAAATCGGTAAGGACTGCCTCATAGCCCCGCACCACCTGCAACAGCACGCCACAGGTTCAAGGTAAATCATGTCTTGCACTGGACATGCATCTCGGCATTGCATAAGTCAGAGAGCAGCGTCCCTGCTCCTCATCATCACTGGCGTTGTTTTCGTCATCACCACCACCCGCCCCTGCTGCTGTCATTACCATTTGCCGCGCAGACGGCGGCCGCGGTAACTGCTGCCGCCGCTGCCGCCTGCTGCTACAGCCATAGCTATAGCCAGCTGCATACCCCCCAAAAAACCACAGCAATAACTCAACGGATGCCACTCACCAGGCTCCTGCCAGCCTCAATGTCTGCTGCCAGTCCCTGCTCCTCATCATCATCACTTGCGTTGCTCGCGTTATCACTGCCATCCGCCCCTGCTGCTGTCATTACCATCTGACGTGCAACCTGGGTAGCTGCCGCCGCTGCTGCCTGCTGCTACAGCCATATAGCTATAGCCAATTACTCACCCCCCAAACAGCACACGTATAACTCAAGTGAACTCAAGTGATGCCACTAGTTCCGACCAGTCTTCCGAGTGTCATCCGACAGCAGTGGTCGGAACCTACACCTACCCGGAAATTTCTGAAACTTACCCGGAAGAAAACCGGAAGAAGCTATTTCTCAGAGTGACTCACCAGGCTCCTGCCAGCCTCAATGTCTGCTGCCAGTCCCTGCTCATCATCATCACTGGCATTGTTTTCGTCATCATTGCCACCCGCCCCTGCTGCTGTCATCACCATCTGCCGCGCAGACGGCGGCCGCGGTAACTGCTGCCGCTGCTGCTGCCGTTGCCGCTGTGTCCGGCTGCTGCTGTGCGGGTGTCGTATGAGGACGTTGTGGGGTTTGATATCCATGTGGGCGTATCCCCTGCTGTGCATGTGTGCCACGGCAGCACATATCTGCAGCAGTGGCAGATAGGCCGGTACAGTCAGCCTCGTTGGAACGGTGAATGTGTACAACTGTTGCGGGTGTGCCGGTTGGGGGGCACCATATGGGAACAGTGAGCTAGCATGGCTGCTGAGCTGTTGAACGTGTTCGCTTGGCGGCAAGGGCTGATGCTGGCAGCTGCTGAAAGTGCTGCCACCCTGCAGCTCTGGTACCTGCGCAGCTGGATATCAAAGCTGCCAAGCACAACCAGTCGGAGCGTATGTGCCGTGTTGCTAGCACCAGCAAGCCAAGCTACACAGCAGCCACATGCTGCACTGTTCCAGGTGCGGCCCTCTGCTTTATAGCGTACGCAATGCGTTTCTGCCGCGTTTTGATTTCTTCGTCCATCATCAGGCTGTTGCACATTGAGCGTACGCATTGCTGCTGACAAGCGCACCCACCTGAAGATGTCCAGCACATGGCGGCTGCTCAGCTGTTGAACTGAGGAAGAGGCTTGATGTAACATGATGATGATGATGATGATGATGATGATGATAACGACGACAATGCTGCCGCTGCTGCTGCTGCTGCTGATGATGATGATGATGAGCACAAGCATTGCTGCAGAGCAAGCGCACCTGCCGGAAGATGTCCAGCACATGGCGGCTGCTGAGCTGCCTGCCTGCGGCTGACAGCCGCTCAAGCTCGTCTGCAAGCGTGCCGTCCTGCAAGCAGCAGCAGCAGCAGCAGTAAGCGTGCGATCTGGTCTTCCCAGCTGCCTGCGGCTGACAGCCGCTCAAGCTCGTCTGCAAGCGTGCCGTCCTGCAAGCAGCAGCAGCAGCAGCAGCAGTAAGCGTGCGGGCTGGTCTCATCTGCAAGCGTGCCATCCTGCAAGCAGCAGCAGCAGCAGCACTTAAATCGTGCGTCTGGTCTCCCAGCTTATGACGTGTGTTGACGTATCAGCATGGTTTCACTTGGCGTCGCATCCTCCAAGCAGCAGCAGCAGCAGCAGTAGTGAAAGCGTGCGGGCTGGTCTTCCCAGCTTATCAGGTGTGTCAGCGCATCAGCATGGTCGCCCTTGGCGTGGCATCCTGCAAGCAGCAGCAGCAGCAGCAGCAGCAGCAAAAGCAGTGTGAGTCCAGCACCAGCGGTTGCAGCAAGCCACCTGAAACAGACCAGCACATCCCTCACCCAGCAGCAGGAGACAGCAGCTTCTCCACCTTGAATTGGCAAGCGCGCCATCCCGCCAAAGCAGCAGCAGCACCTGGAGCAGGGATTGACCACATGCCCACTCACTCTGCTATGCACCACCTTGCTCAAGGACTGTTGCGGTGAGCATCGCTGGTGGAGCTGCGTTTGAGCAGCAGCAGGGGCTCTGACACCATCACTGCACTCCCCAGGCCCAGGCCCAGACGCATGTCCGCACCAATCAGTCATGCACCTGACAAGCAAAAGTGCAAAAGGCATTGCAACCTTCTTGATGGTTACAAAACGCCCTTGTGATTGTTGAGAGCAAACCGGCCAAAAAACTATAGAAACTGCGGAACATAAAAGGAGTCAACTCGACCAAAGAGCAGCAGCACGTGTAGGCCAGGCTGCGGCTGTTTGAGCAGGGGGGAGTGTCGTACATAACAGTACCCATGTCCCGTTCCCCCTCCCCCCGTACAAAACTGCAACCATGCTCGTACGCTGACGCACCTCGTACGCTGGGAAGACCAGCAGCACATTGTAGGCCAGGCTGCTGCTGTTGGAGCAGGGGTTGATAGCATGGTCCAGTAGCTGCAGGCAGTGCGCGTGCGACAGCGCGCGCAACACCTCTACCTCCTTTCTGGCAGCTGAAAGCTTCTCACCAGAAGCAGCAATGATCTGCAGTTGTGTGTTTGCAGGACAGAGGGCCTGACTTTGTATCTAGGTGATTTGTTGAGGGTTTGTGACAACAAGATGCACAGCGCAAGTGCAGAGTGAGCAGAAAGGGAAAGCCAACAGCAATTGCAGGTGTAACAACTGCACCAATCATGACACTGCTGGCGATGCTGCTGTGAAGTTGTTGTCGATGGCGGCTTCTTCTGACACCTTTGACTGTCTTTTTTCCTTTTCTTTTTCTGGGCACTCCAGAGCATAAAGTCAGGCAACGGTGCCAGCTGCAGTGTCACCTTCTTGATAGCAACACCATCACTTGCTGCGGAAGGCCGCTCTGATGTTGGCAGCTCCTTAGCAAGGTACACAAAGGCGTACCCGCCTTCGCCAAGCTGCGCAATCCGTACATCGAGCAGCAGCAAAGAAGGCATAACAGCTTATGTTATTTGGACTTGCTGGTGACCTGCAGCATTGCAGGCACATGCAGTGCTGCCTGCTGCAGATGCATATCTGCCTCGGTCAAGCGGGTGAACCATGGCATGCACAAGCTCGATTTGTTAGACTAGTAGAGTGTAAAAATGCTGAGCAGCTTACAATTGTAGCAGAGAGCAGGCAAATCTTGCGCTGCTGCTCCTGCTGCTGACCTGCTTGATCACCCTGTACGTCCGGTTGTTGACTGTCAGCACCTCAACTGGGACGAGACTGGGAACAATCGAGGTGGGGCAGAACGCAGAACAGCGGCCTACGAGATCCCACAAGACGTCCATGACCATCGGTTGCCCTCAACACACCCATTGCTGCACGGCGTTTGCAGCCGAGGTGATGCATGCAGCTGCAGCAACCCACCACTTTTCGAGCTACAACGCACTGTCAAGCGTGAAGAGGCGTATGTCGCCATCGATCGCACTGCGTGGCACGAAGTTTGGGATGACAAGGGTTTGGGTGACGGTTTTAAATTGTCCTTCTCTGAGGACCTGTCAGACAGGTGCCGTTCGAAGCAATGACCCAGTTGCGCGTTGCAATCAAAGCAAGAACCGAAGGAAAGTTATGAAGTGGCCTGCTGCATGGGCGCATCAAGTTCAAGCTGGACACAGCCTGGTCACTGCGCAGTGCCACTGCCAGTGGCACCAGGCCCTACTAATGATCAGGGCATGCCAGTCCACTGTGGCACGCCTGGGCTGGCATGAATACAACAGCTGGTGCTGATTTTTCATCCCACACGTACTGGCATATCACGATAAGTTCCACTGCTACACGCATCTCCCCTGCCAAGGCAGTGCCAGGAAAATGATCCTGTCACGCCCCACTCGTATCACACGAGCCGGCAGCCGACATTGGATGCACGGGCACCAAGCAGCTGAGCAACTGCTTCTCTCTGCAAGGGACCATGCTGCTGCTGCCTTGCACGGTACTGCTGATGAACGTTGGACACCTGTTCAGCTTCACATCTCTTGCTTTCTGATGCTGCTGCCGCATGGCATGTTGAGGATGATCATCATCATCATCATCATGTTAACCACAGAGTGTTAGGCCTGCTGCTGCTGCTGCTGCTGCATTACATGAAGCGTGGTCTCTTAGGCCGCTTGTTCACTTGCCTGCGCATATAATCCTCCTCTCCTTCACTGCCGCCGCTGCTGCTGCCACCACGCTGCTGCTGCCGCCGTTGCTGCTGACGGCCACTCTTCTGCCTATCCTCCTTCAGCAAATCTGACTGCCGCTGTTTACGTTCTTTCTCATCTGCGCTGCTGCCGCTGCCTTGCTGCTGCTGCTGCTGCCCGTATCTGCTGGTTTGTGCACGGTCCCTCTTGGCTGCTGCTTCAGCTTGCCGCCTCTTCATCTGCTGGTGAATTTCATCATGAAAGCTGCGTGCCTGCAGGAAGCAAATACCAGCAGTGACACCAACACAGCAGCTGTTGCAGCGCCAGCGAAATTATCTTGCTACCTTCCTGCAATATTCACCTGTACGCACACTGTCATTTTTGCAATTGACATCACGCAGCTTTCTGGGAACGTGTGGAGCAGCAGGGCACTGCTGCTGCCCCCAAAGTGCACTTGGCGACACAGCAGTTGCTGGAATTGGCTGTACGTGCGCACATCTAGTAGGGTGTATCTGCATGTTTTCTGCCAGAGTGCTGCTGCATTTTCACATCTGCCAAACAGCTGCCCAGCATCTGCTAAACACAACGGACAGCAGACGCATTGTAGCGCTGGTGTGTCTTCCTGGCACAGCTGTGAAAATGCAGCAGCACTCTAGCAGAAAAACGTGCAGTGACACCTTACCCGCGCATGCAAGGCTGTGCACGCACGCAAGGCTGCGCATGCAGGCATGGCTGGCCTGACCCACTGCAATGCGCGCTGATTATTCATGTTGAACAGATAGATCACAGCTGTACTTTGCCAGCTTTGCTGATGACAGCCATATACACACACTTGCAAAAAAAGGACAGAATGCTGCTGCTGCTGCACAATCATACCTCTTCCTGGCGCAGCTTTGCTTTGCGCTCCCCTGCTGCTGCGTTCATCTCAACGCGTTCAGACATGCTGGCTGCTGCTGCTGCCCGCTCTGCTGCCTTGTGCAGTGCCGGCTCCGCGTCTCTCAGCCTGGCAGCCTGCAAACACGGACACATGCAGCAAAGCGCGTCAACAGTGGTGCATTTGTGCTGCTGTCTGCAGCGATGGCTCCACATCCCTCAGCCGGGCAGCCTGCAAACACGGACACATGCAGCAGAGCGTCAACAGTGGTGCATTTGTGCTCTGCTTTCTGCATCGAAGGGCTCCGCATCCTTCAGCCTGGCAGCCTGCAAACGCGGACATGTGACAAACAATGATGTGTCAACCGTAGTGCATGTGTGCAGCCTTGAGCAGCGATGGTTCCGCATCCCTCAGCCTGGCAGCCTGCAAACGCAGACACATGCAGCAAAGCGTCAACAGTGGTGCATTTGTGCTGCTGTTTGCAGCAATGGCTCCGCATCCCTCAGCCTGACAGCCTGCAAACATGGACACATGCAGCAAAGCGTCAACAGTGGTGCATCTATGCTGCCTTATGCAGCGATGGCCTTGCATCTGTCAGCCTGGCTGCCTGCAAACACGTACATGTGACAAACAATGATGTGTCAATCGTCGTGCATGTGTGCAGCATCGAGCAGCAATAGTTCCACATCCCTCAGCCTGGCAGCCTGCACACACCAGCGGACGGCCAACAGACTGTACGCAGAACAAGATGATGTTCTTAGCTGTTGTCCAGGCGCTGCCAAGTTGAGGGACCGATGTTAGCTGACCAACCAGCAACCCGGCAGGTTGCAGCACAAATGGAGCTAACAATTGTGCACAGCACAGGCAGCAGCAGCAGCAGCCTGCTTACCATTTTCGCAGGGTCTCTCAGCTCGTTGTAAGCCTGCTTCAGCTGCTCGAACGCTTGCCGTGCTTTCTCCCCGGGCATTTTATCAGGGTGCACCAGTATTGAAAGCTTGCGGTATGCCTTGCTGAGCTCGCTGCTGCTTACTGCCCACTCTGCCTTGCTGAGGCTGTTAAGTTGAGGCCCTGGCAGTTGTAGCAACCTGTTGTGTTGTTGTTGATGTGTTGTGCAAAGCGGCAGCGCAAGGCAGCCAGGCCACAGCAAATGTCAACATGGACAGTGGCAAAGGGGAATGGAAATTGCGGGAGGTACAGAAACTCGCGCAGGGGCTGGACTCGTGCAGTGCAAGGCTATCGAGCAGAAGCATCAGAGCAACAACAGCAGGCATCATGTACAGCAGCAGCAGCAGCAGCAGCAGCAGTACTGCTCTGACATCGCACCTGTAGTAGTCGCAGTCCTTGAAAGCTAGGTCAATTCGTTCTACAACATCCTCGGCTGTCATTGGCGTGGTTAGCGCTCGCATCTGGTCTTCGCGGCTCTTCTGCTCTGGCTTTGGGTCCGAGCGAGATATTGCCGAGCCAATGACATTATGCACAGTCCCATGAGCTCGGTTGAAGGCCCTATCAAACACTCGTTCCATACTAGCGGGCTTAGCACAACCACTGGCACGTCTGTTGTGCAAACGGGTAGCTGAGTGCGTTGGCACTGCTGCTGCTGTCGCTGCTGCTGTCGTGATTCTTGATCAGTGTGCAATGACGAACCGAAGAGGCATGATGCAATAGGCAGTACCGCAGGTCCTGTGGCGCTCATCAAGACAGCCCTGCGGCTCAATCAGCTGGTGTCCAGCATGTACATGTCATAACGCCTGTTTCAAATTTGAAAATTGCAGGCATCACCTACCATCTCAGCTGTTGAGAAGTACTTGGCGCATCTGCACAGACACCAGATGCTGCGGCACAGAAATTACGTTCAGTACTGAGAGGTGGGGTGCAAGGTCGGCCGTTCGCCATCCAATCTTATGACACCGCTGCTCGTGTTGTTGCTGCTGCAACACCTGGTGCCCCTGCTGCAATTGAGGCTGAGCCGTCCAGCCGACCGAGTCCTGGGTCTAGCCGCGCCCAGACTCGCCAAACCAGGGATGAGAACAGTTGGGGTTACCAGGTGAAGCTGTTTGGCCCGCGCAGGACAGCTACCACCATCAATCAGGTGCGGGCGGCAGGCATGAGTGCAATTGCGCAGATGTCAGCAGAAAATGCACCACGTGACTTGCTCATTGGCAGAGCATTTTGGGCAGGAGAGACGGCTGTTGTGTTCACTCTGCCATCGTCTGCAGTGCGCCAGCTGACAGCCTGCATGGTAGTTATGCTGAAGCAGCAGCTTCAATGTGTGCTGCACTGGCGCGCTGTGTTCACTTTCAACGGCATGGTTATTCTCAGCGCACGTGGGGCATATGCAGGCCTCTCCCAGGTTGGCCGGCGCGAGCAGCAGTGCGCCGGCCTAGTGCTGTCTAACCGTTATGCTGATCTTGAGCCTGATGCTGAGCTGTCCACAGATGATGAGGATGAAGAGCTTGTCCCTGCGTCAGAGGAGGAGGAGGAGGAGCTTGTTCCTGCGTCAGATGACGAGGGGCAGCTGCCCAGGGGCACACAGCCAGCAGCGCCTGCTGCCGGGGGTGCAGGCCAGCAGCACGGTCGCAGGCACAGCCAGCGCAGCAGCAGGGCATCCCAGCAGCGCCGCCACCGCCCCAGCAGGGCACCTGTGCAGCCGGGTGACAGTGGATTGCTCTGTGGCGTGCTCAATGTACATAACATGCCAAAGTCTGGGTTGAAGTTGGTTGAAATTCACCACCTGCTTAAGGAACCCCGCTGTGACATCATGGGCTTCGTGGAGACCAAGGAGGCGCAGGGAAAGCAGCTGCCTGCAGATCACATCCCTGGATACACATACATTAGTAAGCCCAGGGTTGTGCGGGCAGGGGAGCGTGCTTCTGGGGGTGTTGCAGTTGCTGTGCATGCCTCTGTTACAAACGCGGTGAAAGTGTATGACTTTACTGACCAGCAATACGACGAAGCGCTGTGGCTTGTGATGCCAGGGCAAGGGGGTGCACGCAAGCTCTTCATTGGGGTGGTTTACATGCCTGATATGGGCAAGTCTGCATCAGTGAGGAGTGCTGCTTACTCAGCGCTGCAGGAGGACCTGAAGTACCTGTCTAGCAGGGGATCTGTGTTGGTGATGGGTGACTTTAATGCACGGGTTGGACGGGCATCTGGCCCAGCAGAGCGTATTGGTATGCATGGTGAGAGCACCGTCAATGACAACGGCCGCCTGCTCCTCTCATTGCTCAACACTGTCAACCTCTACTCACTTAATGCCCGCACAGCCCCCACCTCCCTCACCAGCACATCAC